>JABUQX010073904.1:12500-44057 GCA_015478945.1 Trachelipus rathkii | reverse complement strand
CATCATAAAAATAAAACTAATTCCAATTAAAGCTTTTCATAAATTCAAATCTAAGTAATATTAAATATATATATATATATATATATATATACTATTAATAGTATTATATATATATAATATATATATATAGGTATAAATATATAATATATATATATATATATATATATATATGATATATATATATATATATATAGTAGTATTACAGTAATATATATAATATTATACTTACAGTATAATATATATGTATATAATATATATATATATACGTATATATTATAATATATATATAGTAATTAGTAGTATATATATTAGTATATATATATAGTAATAAATAATATATATACTATATATAAATAATATATATGTTATATTATATATATATATAATATAGTAAAATATATATATAATTAATATATTATATATATGATATTATATATTATACGTATATATATATATACTATTATATAAGATTATATATATATATATATAAATATATTTATATAATATATTTAATCATATAACTATAATTATCAAAAGAGCTACTATAGTAGCTATATATATAGTATATGATATAATATATATATATAACATATGATATATATATATATAGTATCATATCAATTAATATAGTATAATATAAATTAACATAATATATTGATAGATATATTAGTACTAATATATATATATCATGATATATATATATATCAATTAGTATATATATAAATAATATACGTTATATATATATATATATAAATATATTATATATATACTAATAATATCAATTATAATAAAAGTTATAGCTATATATATATATATTAAGTAGGTATACATGTTTTTTAATACTTATATATTATAATATAGTTACATATATATATACTAATTAGCATATAATAGATATAGATATATATTATAATACTATAGTATATATATAATATATATAAAATATATATATATACATATGATATATACTAATTATATATAATATATATATATGATATACAATATAATATGATATATATGATATATTGAATATATATAGTATATATTTAGATATAACTATATGAATATATATATATATATATATTATATATGACTAAACATAATAAGATATATATATATATATAAATATATTATATAATAAAATAAATAATATAAAAAATTAATATAAATTATACTATATATATAGTAATTATAATATATAATAAAATATATATATAATATATTAATACTATATTATATAATATAGATATATATATTATAGTAATATATTTATATATATATATTATATTAGATAATAGTATACAGTATGATAGTATATATATATATATATACTAATATGATATACACTAGTATATATTAATATTATAATATATTATAGTATATAATATATATAATATATATAGTATATTAATATATAGTCTAATAGTTATCATAATAATAATAATATATATATATTAGTTATGTATATATATATAATTACATACTATATAAAACATAGTATTATTAATATACTTATATATAATATATAATATAACCTACAATGAGTAATATATATATAATATATAGTATAACTTAATATATAAGATATAATATAATATACGAAAAAAAATATAACTATAATATATATTATAATTATAATATGATAATAGTAATAGATGATATATATAATATGTATAGATAATTATAGTATAAATATATATATATCATATTATATAATCATATATAGTAGTATATATAAGTAATATATATGTTTATATAATATATATAATATATATATATTAATATAATATATTATATATCAATATATCATATATACATAATATTTACGTATATATCGCACGTAACTACTATATATTATATATATATATAGTAGATATAATATATATATAGATATCATATATACTATAGTATACATATATATATGAGTTATATATATATAACTAGAATAATATATATAATATAGATATATATATATATATTATATATTATTACTATATATATATATATATATTATATATATATATATATATATATATATATAATATATAGATTATATATAGTATATTATATAACTACATATATTGGATATAGTATTGATATATATATATACGATAGTAGTAATTTATCGTATATTATACATAGTATAATAGAGATATATATATATATAAGATTATATGAACATTTAATGTACTTATATATATATATGATATATATTTAGTATATATATATATATATGCATTACTTTACATACTTATAGTATATATATATATATAGGTATTATATATGCATTTATTATTTATTACTATATATAATATAGTATATATATATACGTATATATATAATAAAAAGATATATATAGTATATTATATATATATATAATGATATAGTATATATATATTATATATAAGCTGTGTGTGATGTGTGTGGGTGTCGTGTGGGAAGCGTGTTGTGTGCATAGCAAGATGGACCAAAGGACATATCTTAAAACACTTTTTAGAAGAAATATTTATACCGACTAGTTTCGGGTAAGACAACGGCTTCCCATTTTTAAGGTTGATAATACAATGATAAAAGAATTTTTCCCAAAACAAAATAATATAAATATAAAAATTAAACTAAATTTAAATGATTGAATAGGAGATGAATTAATAGAGAGAGATATCGTGAACTACTGAATGAGACAAAAATGATGCCTTTAACGAGTTGAAGTGTTTATTATTTAAATTGTTCATTTAATTTTACGTTTAAGATGCCAAATATATAAGGATTCCAACAGAAGAAGATCAGGTTCCTCAGCATACTGCGCTAATATACAAACATTAGTATCATGTATATGATGGTTCTCAGAAAGAAAAATGAACATTTATAGCAATAAAACAAATGATGCTTGAAGACTATCCTAGGGTTCTAAATGATATATACCTTTATGTTCTGCAATACGTGTGTGAAAAGGTGTCTAATAGTCTTTCCTATGTAGGTGGCATCACAGTCACCACACATTATAGTTTGATAACATTATTGAAAGGACACACACGAGGATAGGGAAGTTATATCTTTGAAATCTAGAGAATGAACTTCTAATTTTCATTTCACTAGAGAATATTAACTTAAAGTTGAACTGGGAAAGGTTGTTTTTAAAAATGTAATCGTCCATATGCTTTACCCACTACTGTACACTCAATCCATCAGAGGAACCATCAGTATACATGCGATACCAATTTTGTATATTAGCTAAAGCTGAGGAACCTGATCTTCTTTTGTTGGAATCCTTCTATTAATTTGGCCATTCTTAAACAAAATATGTAAAATATTAATAGCTTAATATTACTGAGTGAAATTGTCTTCATTCGTGAACTTTTTCGCAAACCATTCTATATTCGTAAATCATTCTTCTATCAAGGAAGATTTAATATTATTTATTTTAATTCGATATTATTTTTTTGTAACTATTCACTATCTATTCATTGTATTATTTACAAACTTAATAAAAAAATGAGAAGCTGTATTTATGATGACTTTAAACCCGGATATAACATAGTCTAGGGTAATATAATAAATTTCTTCTAACAATTTACCAACCTATCTTGTTTACATTCTTCTATTTATTAAATTAATTCCGTTTTTAAATAGATTAGTCGATAGGTACATAGATATATATTATATAAAATTTCATAAAATAATAAATCCCACTATCCCAAGTTTAGATTTCACACTATGTCATGTAGTATAGGTGAAACCTTGTTAAGAGTAGGTTAAGTATTTTTTGTATAGTAAATCAACCTATATATTCTCACTATCTAGCCTAGTTTGAATATATCTTATGGATAGTACAAGTGTTATAATTATATAATGAATAGCATAACATATATATATTAATATAATATATATAATTAAGTTAATATTATATTATATAGTATATTATATTAATAATATATTATATATTAATATATATAATATATATGTTATTAAGTAGATAATATATTTATATAATAATAATTAATATATATATATTAATTTATATATATAGTATAATAATATTAATTATATAACATATTATAATTTAAATATTTAATATACTTAATTATATTATTATATATATAATAATATATATTAATATTAATATTAATATATTATATATATATATTAATATATATAAATATATAATTTCATAGTATATTAATATATATATATTAAGTAATAATATTAATTTTACTATATATTATAATATATTATATTAATTAATATATATTAATTAGAATAACTATATACCCATCGGTGTACATCCAGCAATCTTTTTAACTACAATCGCTTACTCCCTCATTCTTCCATTATATATATACTTATTATATATTATCATACACTATATTCTCTTCTATATATTATTAATATATATATAGTAAGATAAACTCGTAAGAGTTTCACTCGCCAAATCTATCCCACTATTCTCTGATGTACGATTGGTTAAAGACTTTCAATCTATCTTTTCCATGGTATAGGTTAATAATAGTATTTTCAAATCCCTTCCTATCACCGTGAGTATATAACTATAGCTATGTTAAAGCTTTTTCAACTCCCTATATACTATACCAGATATCCTTTTTATATATATCAAGCTCTTATACATTACCTATCAATTCGGGAGGTACGTTTGTAAAAATAGCTATTTACAATCCCATCTATCCCAGGTAAATATATTAAACTTTTTCAAATCCCATCTTCCCAGCTTATACATTATTTATGCAAAGTTTTCAATCTTCTATCTATCCGTTCGAGAGTTAGTTTCATTTTTATTGAAAGTTTATATAATATTTTTATCAAATTTTAATTACTATATAAAGTTCATTTAATTTTGATGCTTTTGATAAAGTCACCCATCTAAATCTCCATGTTGTTAGCGTGAAACTGGAATAATGCATTTTTGTAAAAAATTTCCGTAATGTACTTTTAAATTTAAGGTGTGTAGTAGTAAATTGTAAAAACTAAATTTTCCATCCTCATATCTTTCCGATGTTTACAACCATTCTAATTCAAGATTTAATTACATTAGAATCTATAAAATATATTTGTGAAATAATCCATTAGCTACTTGTCTCATATTTTTTTTATAACATATTTACTCTACATGTCTGATCTGAATATCTATTTTTTGATCCATGACATACTATTAAATTCCGTGTGCAATCTTATTAAATTTTGGTTTTATGGTCATCTTTATATCGGATTCTCTTCAACTGCCAATTCAAATAAGAAGCTTGATATTCCTGATCAGAAAGTCAAATTTGAATAATTTTGCTAAAACAAAAATATTTAAAAAGTTTCGACATGTAGAAAAAATTTCTTCTAATTTTCAATGAAGAGTTGCTTTAATTTACACAAATACAGATTGCCGTTCAAAGAGAACACAAAGTTTTACTATGAAGATGTTAGCCTTATTTTTAAACATGCCAGTTATTACGGAATGATAAAAATTTTAATTAGAAAAAGAATAAACAGAAATAGAAAAGGAGAGCCACGAATAGAAAATTTAAAATCTCAGTCCTATAAATTTTACAATTATTTAAGATTATGCGTACCATTAAAAAATAAAAGCACTAGTACGGTGAAAAGATTAAAAGAAGATAGAGACTTAAAGTAAAAAAAGAAAACTAAAGATAATTTATAAAAATAGGATACCAGATAAGAATGTATGATACAACAGGAATGATACGAAATGAGAGAAATATGATATTGTATAGTGATGCTTGAGTAAATAATTAGTAGTAAACCCTAACATCTCCAGACGAATCGTAATGGTAAGATAGATCGAGCAGAAACCTCGTAATTAGAAACTAAATTTAATTAATAAAAGTTAAAAATTTAAAATAGGAAATGATAAAACGCTAAACCGGATGAAATACATATAAATAATACCATACATAATATTTAATTTAAAAATATATAATAGATGGATAAGATTAATCGGTGAATACAAGAACGTAAGGACTCTCATAGCATAACAGACAAGCAAATCAACAAATGTAATCAACTAAACGTACGAGACAGAAAGAGGACAACAAATAACATGAGAATGAAAAGACCATGAAGAAGAACTCATAAATATATACAAGTCACACAAAATGACAATAATGAATTGAGAAAAGATGGAATATAAATGTAAATAGCAAGTAATACTTATAAGTGAAAGAGAAAATGTGTGGAGACAAGAGATAACATGAAGAATAATGAATAGAACTTGTACAGAAACAGAGATGTTCAGATAACTTATGAGAAAATATCGAGAAATCTCTAAAGATGGACTTATAATGAATCAACGAGACAAGTGATATTGCAGATTGAGAAGAAAACAGAAGAAACGTATATTTCAGCCGCAGTTAAAATTGGAAGATGATATCTCTGTAATTAGAATCATTGTAGGATAGCAAAGATCATAATAGATAAGATGCTGAGACAGTCATCATCGTCTGTAGAGTCTGCTCGAATCTTGCATACAATATTCTAGTGAAAATCGAGAGTCAAGTCTAGCGGTCCCGTTTGATAGAAATAACGCGAGATATATAGTCTAGATCGATTCAGAATTCTATTGCGGGACCTCAATAATATAATCTTATGACAGCGAGACCTCTGGCGATGACGATAGTGTACAGAACAATCTAGATAAACAACGCAAGAGCTTAGGCATAGTGCATAGTTCAAAAGGTCCTTAGTCTATCGAAATAGAGATAAATACAATAAATATCAGTGAGGAATATGATTCTCATTTATTCATTAGTTTTTAGGACGTACTATTTATTACTTTTCATTTTTATTACTAGTAGTAGTAATTTATAATTTAATTTTCTTATTCTTTTGACTTATAATACTAGAGTTAAATAAATTACTAGGATTGGCTACCACGAATAACCTTCCTACATTGAATTATTAGATAAAAGTTTACTAGTAAGTTTTCTCATTAATTATTCCTTATAATTTTATGGTAGTTTTTGATTGGAAAATGGGTTCAAACGAGTCTAATTATTTATTAATTCATGACGGAAAGAAAATAGTCGATGCGTCGTATTGATGTAGAAGAGATGCATTAATCTTGATATAATACCATTATATAAATAACCATATTCAAGTCAACAAGATTTAGTAACGCAAATAAAATATCATATTTTTTATGGCAAGAGAATTGGGCTGAAGTTGACATATATGCATTTTCATAGATTATGTATGTGTGATAGAGTTATAGTAATATAATTACAAAAATTACACCGCAAACATATAATATAAATTGATTGGCTCGATAATTGAATTTGAGAAAAAATAAATATGTATTAGATTACGAAAAACTTACTTTAGGAAATAATTGACTATATAATAATTAATGTATATAATAATAAACGATATCTTTGTTTTAGGTCAGTTATCTGAATTTGTATGAGCTAATAGGAATGATTCATATCTAATTAAGTAATCTCACTAAAATAAATATGATGCATATGAAAGCTTGTGTAGTAATAAATATTACTATAATATTAGAGTTAGTAACAATATAAATTATTATATTAAATAAAGCAGATATAGATAAAGATAAGTTTGAATGTCCGTATGCTTTTCTATACTATAACTAATATCCTATATCGAATATGAGTAAAGTATAATATAAAGAAATTATATGGGTAACAAGGAAGAATAGAATGAGAATAAAGGTGAAGTCATATATAAATTCCGTATATACCTATAATATAGAGAATATTTTTTGATGTGGTGAATCTAGAGATTTTGAGTAAGGACTACTAGAAGAGTTTCTCTTCTGTAGTATAAAAGAATAGGGTTTGAAGTAAAAATATAGAAAAGTATGTTTGAGTTGACAGATCGCAGTTGTAGTATAAAGTATATGTAGATAAATGGAAAATGTCTGAACTAAATTAGGATATATGTGAATGAAAAGGTAGATCAGTATGACAACGTAGTATAGGAATTAGTGAACATTAGAAAACTAAACGGTGCTGTGCAAGTTAAACTCGGTCCGGATTTTAAAGATAGTGATGAGCGTATGAGGTACTTAATATATATAAGAATTATCCGTACCGCTCCTCAAGCTAATAATAGATAACTATGGTTACTGATAAGAGTGATACCTCACCCGCAATGTGTAGTACAACTCTTGGACGTGTTATGGTGAGTGAACTACTAAATTATAGTTTACAATTAGGAATCATAAGTAGTAGATGAATTTTGTATGTAAACGAGCTTAAATAAATTGAGAACTAGGAGATAGGAAGATTGTTCGCGGAAAATAGAAGTGAGAGATACAATATAAAAGGCCAATAGCTAAACATGAATTGAACTTATATCGGTTAAAAGAGTGTAGTTATTGAAAGATGGACTTCACCATAATTAGGAGGAAGCAGAAGAAAATTATGATAATATTAGGAGTTCAGTAAAAAAGTTATCCTTGAGTACATAAGACGATTAAAATATGAGCGTATATCATGAGACTAGCTTGAAAGAAAGGGGCCTTAATAAGGATGTGGATATTTTGTTTAGAGAATCAATAGTTGAGCTCAACCTGAAGCCAAGGCAAGAAACCACTTGTAATGAAATAGAGTCTAACTGTGCATATGCAATCGCGTATATATATAATATTATATACAAAACAGGCGGTTTCGTCCTTATAGGTGAATATTTTGACTTACGACGATTTCACTAATGTATAATAGGCTCACGTAGAGCTGCTTTTACTTTCGATGCTTCGTAAGTAGCTTCTACTACAATATTTTTAGGTCCGTCGGGATGATTCGACGACTAGCCCAGTCTTGTGGAGAAGATGTGGTACGACGGTTGTAAGTTGTGTGAATCTAATTGTTATATAATACTTAATATTAAATTATATAGTACTAATATCAAACGGGACATTATATCTAATTTAAAGTATATAGATACCATAAACTAATATTATGACTTTAAAGTAATATAATTAAAATATTTACTATTAATACGTTATAATAATATATAATATAAAATTATAACACTTAATAATGACTTACATACTTAAAATTATATACCATAATAATTGGGTAGTAGTAGTAGTAATACAACTGAATACTATATATTAGAATATTATAATAAGCAAATTTTCATAACTAGGTAATTATAACGTACTTTACTTATACTGTATGTAACCATTACTATCATGAACAAAATTCTAGAGTAATTACTCATAGTATACTATCTTTGTACATTACTTATGTCAGAGTTATCTTATGCTAACTTTACGTACTTTTTAAAAAAGGTGTATACCGCGTAACCAAACCTATATTATATAATTTAATATTTATACTATATAGTAGATTACTGACAATTATGTATATTCATGACTAATATATAATATTACAATAAAACAATCCTAAAAATATTACGTTAATGAGCTATAACTTCCAGCAATACTTATTTAATGGTATGATATAATTATTATGAATTTTCTTTATTAACAAGTTTTACAATATATTTTAAAAGTTCCATAAAGTATCTGCAAAATGTACTTACTTTATTCCACATGAGGGATAAACTTTTATAACAAAGTACTATTGAATGATCTAATTGTGAAATATAAATATCACCTATCAAATTATTTGTAAAATAAATAGACATAAAATTAGTTGTTTTATGGTAGAAAATATAAAATATATCTTGCACTATATCCAAAGTTATTTTATATAATATATATAATATTAATATCACTAATAATAAATATATATGATATATATAATATAAATTAATTAATATTCATATTTTAGTATAAATAATATATAATAAACAGAATCTTATAATTGTTTTGCGATGAGTTATCCTACCTTACACTCTAGTATATATTTCCAATTTTCGGTCTATTTTCTACCATTTCAAGAAAGATTTAAAAAAGATAAAGCCAAAAATTATGAGTCTTATATTATATCTTTATCATCTTCGAGGGCTGGATCTTTAATGCTTTCGAAGAAAAATTACATTTTATATTTTACAAGTTATTGTGCATATATATATACTTTGGCATAACAATTAAATATATAAATACAATAGTACCTTCCTTCACTTTACGAGTTTAATCTATTCATTGTGTCATAATTACTTTTAACTAATTAATTTATCTTATTTTGGTTATTAAATTTAGTTATAACACTCAAATAAATAGGTTACTTATAAACCAAATTATACATTAGCTAGATTATTGTTAAAAACGGGTAAAGAATGAGATAAACTAATATTGCGGCTAAAAATTTATCGAATTGTGCTCAAATTATTGCACTACACGTGGATGTAAATAGTCAGCGCCACTATCATAATATCAGATTGCAACGAATTGAAACATTTCCAAAAAGATTTGAAGATTGAGAAAATGCGATTTAATTACAATTATTGAAACATGGTGCAACTTTAAATAGCTTATAAATACTAAACCTCTAGAAATATATAAAAAATAACTATTAATAATAAATATATAATTATAACATAAATACAAGTTTATAAATAAAATTAATATATATGTATAATAAATATAAATTACTCTACTTTCAATATATAAGCTATATAATATATATATAAATATTATAAATAATATATAATAATGAAAATAATTATATAATATAATAAAATATATATACATAACATGATATATAATACATACATACATACATTAAATAAAATTTCACTTTTAATATCATTATATTTATATTTAAATATAAGATATTATAAATTTTAATATGCTTTCTATATTACAAATAAAACATACAGACGCAAAGTATAACTGATAACATAAAAAATAATTATATTTTAACCAAAATTTAGCACTTTGTGAAAGAATGTTATTCAGACGTTTACTCAGATAACTTGATTTTTTTTTTTTTCGAATTAATCATTGCTACTATCTATACCAGAAGTTTATAACTTAAAACAATAAACTTAATTTCAGTGATAGAACGAGATAAAATGAATTTAAATATACTGAACCTGTATTGTTTATTGATATCATAAGTCTATTTTTATCTTTGGGGTTAGTGTTTTTAATAAATAGTAAGAGTGAAGTGTACTGAGACATTTATATCAAAGAAATGACTTATATACTTACAGTAAATCAATGCACAAGATTAGTGCAACAGTCAGAAAATTACAATGGGCTAACAAATATTAAATTAATTATTAAATATCTACACCCTTTTGACAATACTCTGGTGTATTACATATATACCTAGCCTCTAAGTCACTATATTCACACAACATAGTATCCTTAAATAACGTCAGATAATCTAGATTTTATTAGGATACATTATAATGACGATACCTATACACGATATAATAACTAATTCAACATGTTAATATATTTAATAGTACTTTTTATATATATATATAGTACTATATTATTACTAATGAAAATATAATAAAAATATATACTACCATTATACTACTCCTATAGTACCGCTATATACCATATGTAGTCCTGTATAATATAGTACTAGTATAATATATTATCATATGCCAAGTATATATATATATAGTATCATAATACTCACTATATACACTAGATATATCAATATACTATGACGTAAATATCACTATGTTCACTCCCAGGACGGAAGGCAGTTAAAATTACATCTTACTTCTCAAACTAATTATAAGTTCTAATTCTATTAACAATCTGAATATATTAATTGACTCATCTAATTATTCAATAAGTCCATTACTAACCACCGGCTATACGTACCTACGATAGTACTACGTACAATACTCATACCTATACCCCACTATATATAGTAATACTACGCAATATATATAATTATAATACCTATACTATATATATTACATAAATATATTACTATATATATACAAATAATCAATATATAGCTATAGCTAGGAAGCCACTCAATACATATCGGAACAGGAGTACCACTCGATACATAGTATAATACTAACTATCAGTAGACTAAATAAAGTATACAAGAGAATAAACTGGTACTAATCTAAGTTAAGAAATACTAGTAAGCTAAATAGGATTAATATAAGTAACATCAAATATAGTAATAATAGTGGTAGGTAATATATGTAACCGAAATATCATAATAGGTATATATATAATAAATATCACAAAATAAGAAAATAACATAAATATATATTATTAATTGTGATTATTAGACATCATCATTTATAATAATATTTATTAAAACTAAAACTAAGGTAATACCTCATACGCAGAGAACCACATAGAAATACTATCAACTAGAAGCTAACAAATATATCTAATAGGAGTATCTTCCATACAATAAAGCTAGTATGATAAAAATATGTCAAAATAGAAGTGAGGGACTCCTATTCAGTATCCCTCTGTACTATCCACGGCTCTTCAAAGGCACCCTATATGTGAGCGATTTATCATACTGTACATCAATAATCACGACCCTATACATCTCATCAACTGTACTCGCAAATATAGTATCTACTTTACTGAAAATAATACATATTGCTGCTTAAAATACTCACAGCGAGGTTAGATAGCGTAGCAATATCATAATATGCTAATTAATCTAATTATATTAATATCCTAAAATTGTTTAAACTTCTAAGTGTCTGTTTATAACACCTGTATCATTAAATATATATTAAGTCAAACAAGTAATTAATTCAGTAATTAGTAAGTCAAATAGTTAATATTTCATTTTCATCCAAAAGTTTAAAATAAGAATTCATTATTTAACTATATAAAATCTAAATAGTATATCTGAATAATACAGAATATTTATTTAATAAAAAACCCAACTATATTATAAAACATAATGCTCACTTTGTGGAAATATATCGAGATATCGTAATGCAGAGGGCATCTTTTATCGGTACAATACATACTAATTACATATATAATAAATATATTTTCAATAAACAATGATTAATAGTTTTGTGCTTATAACCTCACTAAATACGATACTATAATGATTTAACTATATAAATGTGTCATTCAATAATAAATAATATATATATCACACACTTTAATAGTTTTTAAAGTCATCAATATACTTAGTATATAAATATATAATATATATGTCTTATAAATATATAAGTAATAGTATATTACAATATATATTATATAATATATTTACTAAATTATATATATAAATCACATCACTACTTACGTGATAATAGAACTATCTAAAGATATTATAGTGATAATTTATAATATATATGTAATTATAATACTTAGTCATCATTAAAATGGTCATAATTATATAATTAATATGATAACACACATGATATGTATCATTAGGACAGTGTAGCAGCTTCTATATATAGTAAAAAATATAAAATATATATTTTGAAACTAGCTGAGAAAACAAAAAAACACCTATAAACTTTTTTAACATTTTTATAATAGTAAAATATATTCCCCTCAACATTAGGGGAGCTCGACCATAAAGTAGGACATAGTATGGCACGTTATCATATACCCTGTATGAGGGTTATATACTACTACTGAGCACCCAGACAGCCCTTGATACAAGACATAATATGACCCTAGTAAGCTGAGAAGACAAGGTATATGACAGACTAAATAGACCTACAGTTGCCTAGATCTCACTAACTTACAACATACCATTAATAGTGAGTAATAAGGTATAAGTCTTCCTACTGATCGTCCTAAACGGTAATATAGAGAAGACCCCGCTAACCAGCCATCATTATGCTAGGTTTTTATATTAACCTTAGATAGGTATTCACTTTAGTTAAAATAATAATACAAATAATATCACAATAAATAATACATATCACCACAATAAGTTGATTCGTTCAACTCTACTTTCTATTCTTTAATACTAATAGTATTCAAAGTGTAAGTTAAAAACTACCAGCTAAATAAAGTAATACTAGAACGTAATAGTCTAATCTATACGTACCTCGACCGGTAGGAACGACGGTGAAGTGGAAGGTACTTATATATACCCCTTCTATACATAGGGGATAAATGTCTACCTGAAACCCAATCACGTTACTTGATTTTCTTATTATATGTGTGTATTGCAGAGGTAGGTATAACTCTACTGAAATCAAATCCCATCTCAGGATTGTAAAACGTCCCCACTTCATTATATCATCACCCGTATCGCTTCTATGACCCCCTAATCTATATTGAGGTTGTAGTAGATTAAATTTTTATAAATAACAATTATTAATATATTCAAATTTTTATTACGTTTATAATATAACATTATATAATATATGTTATTTAATATATAGACTAGAACTAGTAATTTTGTCATTATATTGAGCATCAAATAAATTCTGATCACATATCAATAATAGAGATTAATAGTATATATAGATTATAATATAATATATATATAATTATCGAATTTCTTTTATATTTGTTTTAAAATTCAACGTTTAACTCTATTAATTAATATAAAATATATTTTTATAATAATATATAAATATATAATATAATTAATACAACACATTTTTGTAACACATAAAGTGGAATAATTACATCGAAATAAAACTAAAAATTAATAAATAGAATTGTATAATTAATAGAGACCAGAATACGTACTCACAATAAACTAAAAAAGTATAATTTTATTTTAATGGAAAAATCAAGAATTTTTATGGCTACCTTAACAAATATAAATAAACTAGACCATAACACATTAACTCACAGATTAACTTAAATAATATGTTATTGAAAAATAATATGCAGGTATTCTCATGAGGTAGTATTAAAAAAATACAATATATATATATAAAATACATAATTTTTATTTTTAAAATAGCGATATTAGACACTAATTCACTAAAAACCAATACTAATATACCAACAAAACTCACGTAATACGCAATTAAGCTGCTAATATTATTATATAAAAGTGTTTAACAAAATATAGGTATGTCAGAACTGACGGAATTTTAGTATAACATTTAGGTTATCATATTATCTTCTTATGTGATATTATATTTACAAATAATAAGATAATAAAGATAAAACTTAAAATTCCCAAATTAATATCATATCTGCTACTTTATCTGAAACCTCTGTATTTACCAAAAAATTAATATATTAATTTTATGTTCTCAAGACAAATAATAGAAAAAAAGTTCCAATCTTAGTATGCTATTAGCTATAGTATAAGTAGTTGGATTCATTGTATCGTAGTTATAGTATCTAGTTTAAAATTAAATAATTATCATTAGCTAAACTGAGAAGTGATAATCAACATAGAAGCCATTTTCATTAACATTATCTGAACAACGACTATACAAATACATTAAAGTTATATGTTATCTAAAACAGAACGAATTTATTTATAAAATAAAATATCACTCACAATTATTTTTAGAATTAGTAAACTCAACGTCTCCAATAGTATCAACTAATAATAATTATATATTAAATGTCTTATTTATAAATTATTATTATATATATAATTAAATAAAAATAAAATTATATATGTCATAATAATATATAATAATTTCTCTACAGATATCACAGATGCTTGGATATCCTTTATCTTAATTAAAGAAAAAACGACCCATATTGGCCAATAAATAAAACTTCCAACTTAATTATAATTACTTTACTAAACTTGTGACATAAAATATATTAGTAATTAATATCACAATACTTCAATAAGCTGTGGTTAATTCATATAAGTTTATTTTGCCTTCATAGTTTCAATGGAGTTGAAATATCACAGTGGAACTAGAAAATTACCAAATTCATACCATAAAATATATATACAATCTGCAATAGTAATGATACTTTTCAAATATATTGCTCACATAGTATCAATGTAATGCCTCATTCCATTTAATTTTCCAATACTTTTAGTTTTAGGATAAGAAATACATTTCCAGTTTCAAGAGTTAGGCTAATTAGAAATGAACTAGCCAGTCTAATCCAAACATTCACCCGGTTTGCATTTTCTGAAATATTTATTCAGTTTCTCTCAAATTTAGAGTAGACTATTTGGCAAACTGATGGGTAGGATATCCTAAGGGGTATCTAGCCTTTATCTCTGAAGCTTGGAATTCATTATACACGTTTTCAAAGCTTAGCAATTTGAAATTCAACCAAACCGCACGCTTCTCAAAACATCTCATAGGTACATAAGCAAATTTAAAGAAAAATTTATTTTGAACATTTGCAGTACGGTCTATGAAACTTGAAGCCCATGAAATATTTTCATTTAATGGGATTTAGTACAGAAAATACTCGTGGCCTAGTTTGATTAGGCCTACGCATCGATAAGCCGCTATCAGACCTAACTTGCTTCGAGCTACGATGTAGATTAAAAGTAAACAAATTAAATAAATTAAATCACTTGTGATAATACACTGAATTCATACCCTTTCTCTTCCCCATCATGAGGTATATTTCGCCCTCTGAGAGGCCCACTTATCTCTAACAACGATTAGTATATAATAACATTGTCTCCTGACATCAATATGCTACTGTCAATTATATTATATATATGTCTTTTTTCATTAAATATATATATATATATCTATATAATTAATAATTAAACTACCTAATAATATATATATATTACCTATATGTATAATTACATAGGTTAATAAAGCACGGCTATAATACGAATAATATTAGGTAGCCCAGACACGACAAAAAAACCCACGTTAGCTTAATTATCATTCATGAGTAATGTCTTAAATAGATAAGACTATAAAATAGGTCAATTTTATATTTAGAATGTATATAATTTGATAGAATATAGAGGAACTAAAAATAATAATTATATATATAAAATATATAATTAATTACAAAATAATATTATATATAATAATCTTGCAAATATAATTAATAAATACTAAATAATATACTTAGGACCTACTTTTATAAGTATATATAGATTAAAGGTATAATTAGACTACACTTGACCTATAATTTAAACATTTATACTTATTTCATATAAGATACATTAATAAATAATATGGTTATAATAGGTATATAGATCCCTATGATATTATGTATATTATTAATCCCTAATTAATTTAAACCTCCATCATTATTGTGACGAGAGGCCCAACCAATTAAAAAACATACTACTTAGGCTATTTAAACGAGTCTCCCCTAGGTCATGCAGAGTACTCATTTTTTCTTTGAAACGTAATTTGAGATCTGCCGGCGGAGTGATGTTAAGTTATTCTCGCCTAAGTGGGCCAAAGATTGAAAGGATATTAAGTGTGTGCTTGTCTGAAAGGAAAGGGATAAGTATAAAAAATAAAGGAACTGGCGAAAAAGAAGAAAGTTAGTTTTTACCCGAATGTAAATCAGGTAAGTTAGTAAACAACTTGTGATGATACTTGATTAGTTAAACTTTCAAAATCAAACCATATTTCCTCATACTAGACTTTGTGTGAACAAAATGTTTCACTATGTGAGGGTACGATGAGTTTTGGTAAAAGCTTATAATACTTAAGTGGCAGATATAATTGTAAATATTGCCTGATTGCTATCATATACACGAAGGAAATAATTCATGATTACTCAGCAGGTGATTTGACCTGGATAGTATACCCACAGATGGGTATATGGAATACGAAATCTCTCACTAGACTGAAAACTATCACATGGAGATAGTTTAATCTTTATACTTATAAGCTTTAGCGGGTTCAATCATATGTGAGCCGTGGAGTTATTCACAAGTAGAGTAAATCAAAATAAAAGTTATGAGTTTTAAACTAGTAATAATATGGATGTTTCATATCGTAAATGACATACAAAACCACAGTTAATTACATCTAAATCAAATCATGCAATAATCGTGAATATTAACGCATTATAACATAAAATTAAGCATTGAAAACCTATATACTCTCTTTAGACAACCTGCTAGTTTTAATGATAAAATAGATTAATTGTTTGATTTATTGTTCCATTAAATAGTCATCGATTATACCTGCCCAGATAAATTTAGCCGCATAAGACGTATAATTATGAACAATATGTAACAAAATGAAATATAAACTGAGGGACATTATTTTTGATTTGAGGATAGAATCTGGTATAACCAACAAATACACTTTGTTCTTAAAATATTAATTTATTTTGTGTAATTACGTTCGTTAATTGTTAAAGCTATCCGACCATCGATTGATAGGTGATTCACTTTGATTTCACTCTGTATTTGTCGTATCCAATGTTATTTGAATAAGTTTATCATATCGTCTGCGGCCATACATTCTCATGTAATGTATGCCGTTGAACCGATCTAGAGATGTATGCAGACCTTGACACTCCGATTATAAATGTGTAAGATTGTGAGTGATAATATGTTCAGTCTAGAGGGAATTTATGCAATATTAGAGAAATTTGAGAGAGAGGATAGTATTTGTGTTCAATTTATTATGTGTAGTTGTGTACCCCATATATACTGAGAGAGAAGTTGCTGAGTCTGCATTTAGATATCCTGGAGTTACCGTCACTGTTCCACATTGTTTAGCATTAGTAATATAACTTTTTGGCACAGCTGCTTATAGAGTCCTTTTTAAGGGTCTAGGAATGAGAGGTTCAGTTAAATTGATAATACAAAAGTTATATAAGTTATGACTCGTGGAAGACATAGGGAGGCAGGGTGCTGATTGGATTAAAAAGAAGTGTTGACATAAGATATTATGAAAGGCATAGCTGTGTTAGCAGTTAGTTTGAACACTGAAACCTTTGTGTTAGATTGTATGCAAACATGGTCAAGAACGAACCAAATGTCAATGAGAGATAATTGAAATCACTCGCGTAAATAGCACAAAGTAGAGTTTTTGGTGCCCCCACAGGTTCAGGTGACTCACATTATAAAACATTAGCGGTCCTCAGGGATGATAGTAAGCAATAACACCATTTTTGGAGAAAACTGCCATTTGAAGTCCGTTGGGCTAAATAAAAGTAAGTTAATAAATGGGGATGCAAACAAAATGAGTAGTGGAATAGAATGTGACATAAAGGGTTTACGTAAGAACGGAATGATAGAAGAAAAGAGATATAAAAATAGGAAGGTGGTCCGAATGCATGAATATAAGAATAAAAGTAAGGAGTAAATAAAAGATTATGATTAAATTGATTGTTAATGGTATTATAAAAAAAGGAATTTAAAGAAAAGATAAATGATTAATCTTAGTAAGTGAAAAATTGGGAGCTGCTCTGCTATACCAGTGTTTTCTGCTGCCTCATTTCTTAGCTGCTATTCGGCAGTGTCCTCGCGTATACGTTTGGGCATATTAATTCTCTTTGAATAACTGAATTGCTCCGACAATATGGCAGTGGCGCTAGTCTTATCACGTTCTTTTACTTAGCATCTTAGAAACTCAACCATGTGTATAATAATCATAGTACCAATACAAGTGCTACTGCATTATAAAAGTTAAGTTTTGTTTTCACTTTCACAATATTAAAACAAATCCGGATTATTTAAAACTTTGAAATATATTTGTTTCTTCGTTGAAAGGACTTGGTTAACCCAATCCTTGAGAGGGGGACGACGACGGACCCCCCAGTATAGATAAGCGGTGCTGAGGGCACACCTGAACACCAACTACAGCCCCGGAGGCGAGTCTCATAAACGAAGGCCCACAGTTAGGTCAATTGACACCTCAATTTCGTGCTATTGTTAATTCACTTGTTCGATACCCTTGGCTGCTGTGGATTAACGACATACAATACTGCAAATGGAACGTAGGGTGAAGAATGTCAAGTGTTAGCCTGTGAAAACAAAAGGGCAAATGTTAGTGTACAAATATAAAGCGCCACCGAAAAAAAGAACCGAAGAATATTTCCCGATTCACTCGCGTAAGTTCATAAACTACAAGACCTTTCTGTGGTGCTTAATGTAATCAGTAATAAAAATCTCCAATTTCACCTGCTTCTGAGACAAGCAAGTTAACTATCAAACTACAAAATGTTTCATCTATTGATGGGAAATGTGTTGGAGCCATTAAATCTGCATGAATTATTGTAAAACGCGTGCACCGATTACGAAGAATAATTCATATATCTACAAGGACGGAAGTTTAATTACCTGAGATAGATGGAGTATGGTAAATACGAAATCTCCTCAAGTATGAAACCATTCAGTAAATCTTATAACTAAGTTATAGAATATACGTGATTATGGATCAGCTTGTGATAAAGAAAGAAGTACCAGTGAGGTAGACAATAAATATAGAGACTTAAAAAAACTGTAAGTAATGTCTTTCTTACTGAATGATTGTTAACAATTAAAAATGCTCTCGTAACTCGATATTAATTTAAATTAATTTTTATAGCGTAAGTTGACTAAACTTTTAGTCATGAGTAATTAAAGTGAAAGTGTGGGAATTAATTGCAACTATTATAAATTAATTGTAAAACACAGTGTTAAGAGGTATTAACCTAGACGTACACATTAAAGGATTGTATTAAAACTCTTTAAAAACTATTACAAGTTATTATAGGGATTGATAAAGTGCAACAATGTAAATATAGTAAAAATAATATAAAATGAACATGTTTTCAAAAATATTTTATGTGTAATTAGAAAGATACAAGTTCGATGTAATATATTAATTTGATGTTTCATCTCTTTTTGTCGTTATAACAGTAACAGTTTAATGTCTGTATAGCAATGCCTTCATCGACTCAGAGTATTGTTTCTCTGATATAATACCGTTGAAAAGCCGCGATCGATGAAAGAAGACTATTTAGCCTCCGTTGTGTTTAATATTTAGTGAGAAGGATATTTTAAATTAAATATAAAGTTAGGAAGGGAGGTGTTATTTAATAGTGTTCATTATGTATAAATAGAGGAGAGAAGTTTTTTTATTACTCAAACTTTGTTTACCTTCACTATTCCATTTTTGAAAATGTATATATTGAGCTTCATTTGATTGTTTTGTTATCAGAGTTATAAAAGTGATTAAAATTAACGGTCAAACCAAATTTCTTAAGAAATAGCTTGACGTAAAACAGAGGGAATAACTCGCAAAACCAGGAGTAGGTATAGAGTTTCAGCATATAGCACTCACTAAATCCCGCTAATACGTTATACATTCTGCAGTTCCCTACACTATGCTCAGCATACGTGAGGGGCCGGTAAATCCGCCGATGCTATACTCAATAGTCAACCTAAATTAAAATGCTACTAAATGAATGATGATAGTATATGATCCAGAAAGTAGGAAATAGGCTATGTAACTACTCCAAGGGATATATCAGAACCCGCGACTAGTTGCACTACCACTAGTGGCCCTACTAAATATACTGAATACGAAACTGTAGAATAATGTCAAATTATTACATAGAGAGTAATGAGGCAGTGAACTTATTATTCGTTCAAAGATAATATTGCAGAGAGTAATAATCCTAGAAATTAAAATAATTCTCTTATATTTTTTTTTGTGAATATAAGTAGTCGGTTCACTAAGCGTGAGAAGCGACATAACGAGTTCATCACTGAAACGTGAGAAGAGAGGTAAGAAAAAGACTATTGCATTTATAGGAAAAATTATACAAAATGTATGGATAATATTATGAATATCTAGTTAACGATTTGAATACGCCTAAGTATATATTATTATTTATATATAATGGTGGATAAACGTGTGCATCACACGTGTCGTCCGTACTCCCACAGAACACATGCGGAGTAGGAAAATGTTCAAGGACAGGTGAACACCGGAGACCAGTCAATAGCAGAGTACTATTCAGGCCCAATAGTTAATACCTACAAGTGACAATCCTAACTTCTTGATTTGTAAACTTTAATATTCCTTATCAATCAAATGTTTGTTCAAACCCATACTCAATAAATGAATGCCTTGATAAATAAAACAACGCAGATATATCATGTTATAGTGAGAAGAAGAATCGTAAAATCACTAGGGCCACATCTCTTAGCTCTCGTCTACTAATGCACAGTAGCCGGGCATAAGAAATAATTCACTAGCCAGTAGCGTGATTAATACAACATTAATTTATAATCTAGAAGACAATATATTTGTGCCGAAATATATCCTCTACACTCTAAAGTAAACTCGAATTGGCAAACTAGAACCTACAAGCCAAATAACAATAGCCACGATAAAACCCAGATACCTATACGACTCAAACGCTGATATTCATGTGAGAGCCGAGATGCGGTATCGTCAAATATCTTTAAAAATATTATTTTGTTATGGGTTACCTACTATCTTCTAAATAAAATAGGAAATGAAATAGAAGATATAATTAGAATTCAACGGATAAAGTATAAGAGTAGTAGGCTTAGTCCCAACGTAAGTAAGTATACCTAACACCGTCGAGTAATAAAAGTAACGCTACCGTAACGACACGTAACCCTGAAAGCTATGATTTGTCAGATTATAATGTGGAAAGTATATCACTATATATATATATATATATATAATATATATTAAATATAAATATGTATACTTATTACTATAATTCAAATATATAATAAGTAATATTTTAGTAATAATTATTATATAATATAGAGTAAGAGAGAGAGAGAGAAGATAGGAAGCACGAAAGAAATGTAAAAAGTATAAAGGCCATATTTCTTAAGATAATTTTATTATATATTAGTAATTATATATATATATATAAAATAATATATATATATATTATTAATAATAATTATTATATATTTATATATATATAATATATTTATAATATGTTCGTATCAGCTACTTATATATTATATTCATCGATACACTTCGATAGTGACCTAATCCTGGTTTGCTTAATTTGTGAGTACTCAAATCTAGTAATACGCTATATTCTCTTTATTAGTACTAATATATATAAATATATAAAACATAGAGTATAGAGAAACGTTCTATATTATTTACGTCCTACAATAAACTGTTCTATATAATATTAAAACTCAATATTCGTGCCAAATATATACTAATAACGCTTAAGTTTTACGTGATTTCAAAACGTTAATATCAGTCTTCGAAATTAAATTAGAGAATAACTTTTGCCACTGATAAGTAGATACAATTAGTATATATATATGGAAATTTTCGGTGCATCTGATGCAATATCCTCATGAATTCCTCGTGTGATATTCGCCGTAGCCCCAAAGCCATAAAATAACTAAACGTTTACCTGATAATATAAACATATTTATCCTAAATATTTCATTAATTTATTGACTTTATTTTCCCGTGTGAAAAAAGTTTTAAAATCTTTAAAAAAAAAAATAATTAAAATAAAAATTTAACCAAGGCACGCGCATTCACAAACCTTTTAAAGAACCTATTGACAATGTGTTGATAAAAAAAGGACTTAATACATACCTATATATGCATTATTAATAAAAACATATAAAATAGTAATAATAAAATCAGTTATATTACTAGTAATAGTATCCATACATTCACTTTTTCCATAAAGATTCCATCATTTATCATAAAGATAAAGATATGAAATATTATCTCTTTTCATATTATTGGCGTTTTCAGGAAGAACTATAGTTTGGTGAGGTGAAGGAGGGTCGTCGAGTCTTTGTCCTGGTGATACAATAACGTTAAATTGATTAAAGTGGTTGTCTTTATGGTTGTGTCGATATTCAAACCAGTTTAATGGTTCCTTTGATAACTGTAAAACTTCATTTTCGTCATTTTCTTAAACTTTTGGAAACAGCAAATATCGTATGTTTAATAGGGTGGTCCTTGAGCAACTAACTTCTTTGCTTTTCTGCATTTCAAATTTCACATAAAACATGATTTTTCATTGCCTATAATTCCAGATCTTTTATCTTTAAACGACATTATCTTCCATACTTCTACATGTTCAAAACACTCACTTCAAAGATTTCACTGTTCTTGAAATCTGAATTACAACTAATATTCTCCTGAACTCATATTGCATCGCCATTTCCGAGGTGGGTTCATGACACATTGTTCCGCACATGTTCCATCCATTCATTCTTCATCCCTCTTATCCCAGACTTATGTCTATGCCAAATCTACACATTAATGATGCCCCCATCAACGCGGGCTAACAATATTTTCCCAAATCTATTTATTTCCTCTCGCTCCCCTGCCGACCTTCCGCATATTTATTTATAATTATCCAACATCTCGATATCATTAACTATATCAATATCGTCGTTAATACCTATTTTATTAAAACACACAAAATCACACTCTCTCTTACTCTTATATTCCACTTTTGATAATCCGACCGGTGTTCACCCACTCTGACTAGTTCTTACCTACGCCATAACTCTAGTATATTCCGCCTCCCTCCCTCTATAGCTTTTATAGTGAGGATTATCCTCCCTCCTGCCCGTCCTTACACACCGCACCACAGTACCCTTCACCCTCCTACATCAAACACATCTCACATCCTCTTTCTCTCCATCAAACATGAAATTCTTAAACTTCACTCCTTTAACACAAACTAAGCCCATCTTTCTTTACACTCTCTTCTCCGCGCGCACATGACACCTTTAAAATTTCCCTTAAAAGGGAAAAAATTTTTTAAAATCCCTTCCTTACAATCTTTTTCCTTTAATCTTTTTTTCTTTCCTTCAATTCCTGCCCAGAAAAAAAAAAAAAAAATGGCTTCTTGCCTTTTTTAAGAAAAGGCTCCTTGGCCCCCTGGGGAAAAATTCTTTCCCCCCCTCCCCTTTTTCTTTACTCCTCTTTTTCCTTGTTTTTTCCTTTTTTATTCTTTCCTTGAAAAAAATATATTTTATTATTCCTTTATTTTTTCTTTCATTTGATTATGATCCTCTAAATATATATATATTATATTTATAGCTATAGAATGAGTATGAATCTACTAGCTAATAAACCATATATTTAATAAAGATAAGTACGGTTATTTCGAAACCCACTGATATTTATTTTTAGATACCATAAAAAATAAAAAAGATATTTTTATTTTATATTGGGAATTAAATTATTGTTAAAACTTCGCCCCTTTTTATTTCCCCCTCTTTTTTATATATATTATATTTCGTTAATATACTTATAATAAATTTCCCCTTATCATTTTTCCCTTTTGATATATTTTTTTTTTAAATTGTTTTTATTATTTACTATAACTTACACCTTTATTATATTTTTAACTCCTTAAGTTTTTTTTATGTATATAATAAAACAGCTATATTTATTTGATCCTACTATCACTACTCCGATTATAAGACATAAGTCTACCCCCTACCCTATCACCTACCCATAACCTATGTTTATTATATTTTATAATTATACCTCAATTATATTTATATATATATATATATAATATCACTGTAATAATATAAAATCCGGTTGATGACGTTCATATATATATATTCAATATTTAGGCCTAGAAGATGTATTGGTACTATTATTCTTTAAAAGTGTTTGTTATTAAAATGGTACGTGGTAAAAGAAACCGCGTATAGACTAATGTTTATCCTATTATACACTATGGCAGCTATGGTATAATCACCAAGTTTTTAATAAATAAAAAATCCAATTAAAAAATTTTTTTTGTTTTTCTAACACTTACTATTTTTGTGTCTTTTTTAAAAAAAAACATTACACAAAATTACTTATATAAATCCCAAACATTGTCATCTTAGACGAGAGTTTTTTTTTTCTTTCCACACCACACCCTATATTATATTATATATATTTATATATATATATATATATATATTATATATATAATATATAATATATATTATATATATAATAATATCATTTTTATTTCCCCGGGTTCATACCCGCCATAATTATATAACCCACCTACCTTATCCTATCTTTTAATTAGTTTAGGGCAGTGAGATATAAAATAATAATAAATAGCTCCAAACCCTACTTCCAAAAAATTATACACTTACTATATATCCCAAATTTGGGAAAAAGTTTGGAGTCAGTCCCACTTACAAAAACAGCAATTAATATAGTTTATTATAAATTTATACTTATTTTGGAAGTGAGGTATAAGTACCTACCCCCCCCTTTATAGGGGAAAGCCAAAAATCTTATGTAGCCCTTTTTCGAATTTCCCTTTTATTCTCTATTATTATAATATCCCATTATTTATAAAAAAATATATTTACCTCTTTTTCCTTCACCATTATTTTTATTATTATTATTATACTATTATTATTATTACCCCTTTACCGTCCCTTTTACACCAACCATAACCCTAATACAACTATATATAAAATAAAATCCCAACAATAATACTATTATACCTCCACCTGATACCCCCCTAACACTTTTTATTTTATCTCATACTCACCCATATTCTCATCACTACTACTCCATAAAAATTTTTTAATAATTATATTAAATATTTTTTTTTATTTATTTATTTATATATTATTATTTCTCACTTATCACATACCTTATAATCATAATATCCCTCACCTACCTACCTACCTACTTATAAGAAAATTATTGGGTCCTCCACCCCATCTAATTGAGAATTTGGGGTTATACCTATATAAAGTAAAATTTCTTAGTTATTTATGCACTTTTACCTATTTATTATATTTATTATAATATCCCTTACAACTAGTTTTTTTATTTTATTTTATATTTATTTCATCATTATATTTAAATTATATATTCAAATTTTTACCCCTCACACTCACGGTTAGGGGTAACCCCAAAACAATTTATTCCACCCCCTATCTAGTAAGAAAAACAATGAAAAAAAATACTGATTTATAAAGCATACACTATTCAAATGTAAATTTTTATAAAATTTAAACTACCCTACTTTCCTCACCTCACCCTTTTGTAATTTCCTACCTACTACACAAAATAAATGCATAATACTATCCACACTTTGCTGCCGCAGTTTGGTCGCTCACAACATCTACATCCCTTCCTACTCGATAAATGTCAAATGTGTACTGCCAAATAGAAAATTAATTATAAGTTTTTGTCATAAAAACACACTAGCTGAGAATTTAACAACTAGCATATTGACCTCGAAATAGCCCCCCTAAAAAAGATCTCCAAATGTCGCATTTATCGCGTTTGTCTATGAAGGGTTTCATGCCAATAACTTGACAAGACTGTATCATCGAGAGAGGCACGCACTCTTCCAAACCATAAAATTCGAGGTCGGCGACCAACTTCTCTCTTTTTATAATTGATTTCCATACGCAACAATAAAAGATAAAGAAAAAACCGTGAACTATAACACTTAAACCATTCCCTGTTATATACCCTGAAAGACCACTAGCTTATTCTTTAATTCACAGATGAAATTATGTGAACTCTTACTCTACCAGCATCACTTCTGTTTCCATTTTGTTTTCCAACAACTTTTACAACACATTCCGCGCGAGATCCACAACAACGTTTTTTTTTTGTGTTATTTTTTTATCATGGGCCTACCGAGTGTGTTGTTTGAGGGAGGATTACTCCACCTCTTCATAATTTTTTCCTACCTTCACTACCCACCGTACACAGATAGTGGTTCACTATATCCAGACTTCCCCGACAGCACAAAAAAAGTATATCCGCGGTGCCATGATTGTATCCTTGTCCTCCTTATATTGAGTATGAATATAGCTTTGACGCTATACATTTTCGCGATATGTTTGTTAACTTTTTATTAGAGTTAAACATACATAGTTGACAAATCTCACATTTTATTCTTTTCCCCCGACCACCACTTAATTTTCTTCATTATAATTTACTCAATAAGATTCGAAGCTTCCCTAATGCAGGGTGTCACTCTAGCACCCAAATTAGAAGCAAAACGACAATTAAAGCTCGCGGGAACTTCACTAAATGTCATATCCACTACGACGAATAGCACCATAATGCGGCAATTGTATTAGCTTAGGAGAGAAAACGTGCACAAAAACTAAGTATATGCATTCTCAGAGTTCATGCAGAAGAAGTGGGACCACATTTCCTTGCAGCCACCAAATAAGATAATATTCCATTTCAAAAGAAACCCAAATACACTAATAAAAGAAAAAGTAAAAACATTTGTTTGTTGGCGAACTTAGCCAGAATGCTGCTTGTGCCGAAGCCAGAAACACTGAACATCATTGTTGTGACCGGATCTGGCGCTCCCAGGAAGATGTAAAGACATAGGCATATCAGGACATCTAGACAAAAATAGCATAGAAGGAGTACGTGGGATATTATTAGGAGGTGGGTTAAAGCAGCAAACTCCAAGCCAGCAAGCCACAGACCCATATATCTTCTTCAGCAGCTCTACAAGTCCAAAATGCAGTATCAACAACAACAAATTTCTTCTTCGCAGCAACAATGTTTAAATGCTCCAGCACAAAGACTACACAACTATCACGCCTTAAAATCACAGCCCATTTCCCCAAGTTCAAAGGTCTGCTGCTGATTGAGAGAAAAATGAAAAAGAAAGAGAGAAAGACTCCAGCAAAGGAGAACCGAAAACAATCTTGGGTGAACTCGTAAGGAAGAACTATTTGGACAATTGTGACAAAATTTTTCTTTGATAAACGCGAGACCGCAAGAAAAAAATAATTTCTGGGTATTTATAATCATTAGGAAGTAAACAATACTATCCCGAGACATAAATGGAGGCCTTTATAGAGGAAAAGGCCAGAACATAACAAATTTTAAAATAAAGGGCACACCACCACTAAACCAGTGGAAGCTACTAGAGCGAAATATACTTTAAAAGCAAAGGAGTACAACCAAGAGAATTTTGCAGATAGCAAGGGTAAAAAGGTTGGGAAACCGTTAACTCCAGACAAACTCCAGACCCCCGCTCCCAAGACCTACTATTACTTATTTAAATGAAATGAATTAGCCAGTGTGGTAATTTTCCATAAATTACTAACTGTAAAGAGACAAAACTATAAGAGAATACATAGACCAGACTTATACAAAGAATAATGCTATATATAAAAATATTAACTGTGTACTATAATGGCAAAATAAGTAAAGAGTATAATTTGCATATATATCTCAAGCTTTCAAGAAGCTTATTCCGGCGCCATTTGCGAGCATAGATCAAAACTAACAACCAAAATATTACACTTTTAAACAGGAAAACACTATGCAAGAATGTAAATTTCAATAAGAAAAGGCCAACTGCTATTCCTGGCCCCCCCCCGGACCAAAACAGATATGGTAAACAAAACAATAGGCTAACAGTCTAAACAGTGAATTAATATACAAGAATTTACACAAATAAAGTTAACTTAGATTGAATTCTTATAAATGCAGAAAATGATAGGTAACTTTTTAGATAAGAGGCTATTTATAACACATCTCACATATTCCTATTGGGAAAATCCTTATTCCAATACCCGCCTGTTGAGGACAGGTTTCATTACTTATGAGATGCATCTTGAGCCAAAAATTTTATTAATGTAATAGCCTTAAATAGGAAGAGGAATAAAAAAGGGGTAGAGGAGGTTAAAATATTAATAAACCCTAAACATAAGAAGGAACTAGAGTTGAACAGTAGTAGATATAAAAATATTTTCCAGACGTAAAACCTATAATGTATATCTTTTGCTTAACCTGAACGTGCTCTTTTATCTTGGCTTGTATACAAAATATACTATTTGTATCTTTAGTATTTCTTTTTTGCGCATCATGCGAGAAGCAAATACAGAAGTACTCATAATGTATAGATTTAATAATAATGTAATGAAAATGATGTGCGAAAGTAGTTTATATAACAACGACACTCCTATTATGGCATCTCTTAGGTGTATTGTGTCAAATGAGCAAATAATAAACCCAAATCCCGGTTTGGGAAGCCCCTAAGCGCCAATAATGATTACCAAGGGTGAACATTGGTTTCTAACGTAGTAGATACCGATGAGTTATGAGTTGAATCGCTCCAAAATAAATTTTTCCATCTGAATGCGAGATGTATAGAAGTGCACCTCCTATTACATATGGGCAGAGGAAATACATGAGAACGTGTTCATGAAGAGGATTTTTGTTCTGACTAATAAATTGCTATGAGTATAACTATTTTTATTTTGATTCAACAATTATTTGATTTGAATGCCCACCTTCGAAGAGTATATTTTTGTATCTACTAACAAGATCAATAATTTTTTAATCCAAATATATCTAAGGAGCAAATATTGCGACACACGGCCTTACCTTTATAAAAGGTGATGGTGCAATTATTAAATATTTTAATACACCCTTCTTTCGAAACCTTTCTGATGACAAGCTATATACAATACCTAGAAAATATAAATGCAAAAACGAAACGACACCATATCTTTGGAATAGATGAACAAAATCATTTAAGTTTCTACACTATTTAAAAATAGTCCAGCACTTAAAAAAAGTTAAAAACTGAAAAAGATAAGAGAGACTTTTGTTGGAAGATGAAGAAATAAAGAAAAGGAAATCAAAAAAGGAGCATAAACTTTTATTAGGAAAAGACGATAATGGAGCAGGAAGACACAAATGCCAAAAAAATGTGCTCTGGGGAGACAAGTAGAATCAGACGTCAGATTGTTATGTAAATAGTCAGAAAAGCTTATAACGCAAGAAATACACAAAATATTCAGACTGAAAACACTTCACAGATATAGAAAAATAAAAATCTGAATAAAATAACAATTATGGGAAACATAAAGGAAGACTTCAGGAGCAGATAGAACGCCATTAAACCTAAATAATAGATCTAGTTTAATATCTGCCAATACCAAAAAGCAACAAAAAATCAGGTTGAAACGAAATTTAATTAGATATTGGGAACATATATATTGTAAACATAAAAAAATGTAATTGTAGAAGGGTGGAGCGATATCTCAAAGGAAGAATATATAAGACTTAATGAGCGCAAAGACACCAATGGATACAAGTGGGGTACACCAATATCGGCCATAATTGAGAAGACACTTATGACCCTCCCCCCCGCAAATAAAGCCTAAATTTCCCCCTAGTAAATTTAACTACCATAAAACAACACATGAGCAAATCAGGTCATAACGCACCGACCTACCACCCGCTCACCCGACACCGGTGGCTTCAAAAGCTCACAAAAGAGAGAAAAAGAGCTCACAGGGGACCAGATGGATTAACAGTCTATAAATTATATAAGATATAACCTTTAATTGAAATTCACGACAGTGAACCAGATGTATACAGGTTTCCACAAATTGTCATCAATACACACAGAACATAATTCAAATGACATAATAACCGAGAACATCATGAAAAACACAATTAATTATATCAAAGTATATTGAATAGAGAGAAGAGAAACCAACGCCGCGAGAACATGAATACAAACGAAGTATTTTATGGCCTATCGCATTAATCCTACAAACAATTTATGACTATAATAAAACATGAAATTGAAGAACACATTAAAATATGTGATGAGATAAAGAGAAAATCAATGCATTAGAATTGTTAAATGTGTTGTAGGATAATCCTTTTTTTATTATGCATACCTCTGTTGTTGGAAAATCACACAGAAAAGACACTACCCCATTCCAATTGCCGTGTTTCAATCTGCCTTCAAAAATGGCCTTTTTGACTCAGTAAGTAGGGAATCACTGATAATAGTTCTAAAAGAATACAATGTCAACCATGAAATAAAAAGTGCCTTTG
>JABUQX010073904.1:0-7500 GCA_015478945.1 Trachelipus rathkii | reverse complement strand
ATGCGGCTTTCTCAATTAATTGAATTTTATTGTCGAATGGGACAGTCTATAAAAGGACCATGCGGCTCCCTTCTTAAGTAATATTCTTATTATAATGAGTTGACTGGGGACATTCTAGAGGGATTAATGAGCTTAAAATTAATTAATTTTTAATTATTAATTAATTATTGGTTGACCTGTACAGTCTAAGATAGGCCCAATGCGCTTCTTAGTTATATTCTTATCTATTTTTATTAAGGATTGATCTGGGACTATCTAGAAGGGCCAATGTGGCTTCTTAATTTTGAATCTTTATTGGTTGACTGGGACAGTCTAAAAAGGACCATGGCGGGCTTCTTAAAGTATTCCTTCAATTTATATGAGTACCTGACATTCTAGAAGGGTCCAAGTGAGGTTCTTAATTATTATTAATTATTAATTATTATTGGTTGACTGGGGCATCTAGATAGCCCATACGGCTTTCTTATATATTTATTTTATTTATTTTATATATGTTGAACTGTGACATTCCCTAGAGGGCCAATTCAGCTTATCTCCACTTATCTCCACCCAAGAAGTTTTTATCAAGATAAAATCATTTTGAATCTTTATGCATCCCTTCAGCTATTTCCTAACTGAGTGGCCACTTTTAGTAATCATCGCAATACTTAGAAACCTTTGCATTTTAAGTCCCTTGGTCTAAAATTCAGTTTATTATATAGAGGAACAATAGTGGCCCCAGCACTGAACCCGGTGGGACACCCACTCTTCACTATTTCCCATGATGATTTATTGCCATTTAGTTGTAATACACACTGTTTTCTATTTTGCAACCACTCTTAATTCAATCCATGTACCACTCCCACCTATACCTATTGCAATAACTCCTTCATCAGCCTTATGTTGAGCCTTATCAAAAGCTTTGCTAAAATTCTAAATATACTATCAACTGGATCTCCTCGTAATGCCAGTCAGTATGTATTCCATAAATTCTAAAAGGTTGTCTGACATGACCTAGCCCTTTCTGAAACCATGCTGGAAGTCATACAATACCTTGTTTCTCTAAATATTTCCTAATATGACCTTTCAGTAACTTTTCCAGAAACTTTACAACCAGAGATGTTTAGCTAACTGGCCCTATAATTTCCCAAATCTCCTTACTACCTTTCTTATAAATAGGCACAACAAATGCCGTTCCAGTCATCTGGTATCTCACAAATTTTATAGATCGCTAAATAATCAAAATTACAGTGCCTTTGCATATGCTGTACTACTCCCCTTCAAAATTCTACCAATATAATACCATCATGGCCTGCAGCTTTACTTGGATTCAATATGATCTAATAAACGTTTTAATATCTTTTACGTCAAATTCAAATTTGCAAGTCTATTTGTTACATGCATAGAAGAACTATTAGTCTCTCAAAACTATTATCTAATCTTTATATATATATATATATATATATATATATATATAATATATATATATTATTATATATATTATAATATATATATAAATATATATATATATATAATATATAATATTATATATTATAATATATAATATTATATATATATAAATATATATATATATATATAATATATATATATATATATAATATTATATATATATATATATAATAAATAATATATATATATATATATATATTGGCTTTATTGTTTTTATACATTACTATATAATAATATATTATATATATTATATATATATATATATTATATATAATATATATACATATATATTTGGTTTTTAGACATATCTTCAGTCCAACCAATAAAAAAATAATTAAGAAAAATGAAGCCCTCTAGAATGTCCCAGTCAACCCCATAAATAAATAAAAATAATAATAAATACTTAAGAAGCCGTTTGGGCCTATCTAGACTGTCCGCAGTCCAACCAGATAATAATTAATAATTAAAAATAATAATTAAGAAGCGATCGACCCCTCTAAAGTCCCACCAAACTCATAAATAAATAAGAATCAGATACTTAAGAAGGCCGCCAATTGTCCTTTTTAGACTGTTTCAGTCAACCAATAAAAATTAATAATTAAGAAACCACATTGGCATTCTAGAATGTCCCTGTCAACCAATAATAAATTAATAAATAATAATACTTAAGAAATCAGCATGGCCATCTAGGGCTGTCCCAGTCACCAATAATAATATAATTAAAAATAATATAATAAGCCACATTGATCCCTCCAGAATTTCCTAGTCAACTCATAATAAATAAGATATAATACTTAATAGCTGCATCACTCTTTTAAGATTGTCAACAGTCAACCAAGAAAATTAATATATTGAGAAAAGCCGCATTGGCCCCTCTAAAATGTCCCAGTCAACCCATAAAAATTAAGAATTAAGAATAATTTTTAATAATAATTAATTTATAATTAATTATATATATAATTTTATAATTAAGAACCACAGGGCTACCTATGACTGTCCCGGCAACGCAACAAAAATAATGAATTAAGAAATAATAACTTCAGAAGCCGCATGCCTTATCTAGACTGTCCCAGTCAAAAAAATAATAATTAATAATTAAGATCAAGAATTAAATTATTCTAATTATTAATTAATTATGGGTTGAACTCCGTGACAGTCAGGATTAGCGCCCATGCCGGCTTCTGAATTATGGATTCTTATTTTATTGATTATTATGATTGACTGGCATATTCTAACCATGGCCATAGCGACTTTTTTAATTTATTATTTTAATTATAATTTTGTATTGTGACAGTCTAGGTAGGCCCATGTTACTTCTTAATTATAAATACCTTATCATTAATTACACTATTATTTATTAAAAATGTTCCCTAATCCATTTTTATGGCGTTGACTGGGACAATCTAGATCGGCCAATGCGGACTTTCTCAAATATAGAATTTTATTGGTTCGAAATGGGACAGTCTTAAAAAGGAATCCCATGATCGCTTCTAAGTATATCTTCTTAATTTAATAATTAGTAGAAACTGGGACATTCTAGAGGGGTCAATGAGCTTCTTAAATATTATTTTTAATTAATTAATTATTAATCTATTGGTGGGGCAGTCCCTAGACTAGGCCCATACGGCTTCTTATTATATTATTCTTATTTATTTTTATTATATGTTCTGTGACATTCTAGATGGGCCAATGTGGCTTCTTGCCACTTATCTGCCACCCAAGAAGTTTATCAAGATCTTTTTTTTTAATCTTTATGCATCCTTCAATATTCCTAACTGAGGCCACTTAGTATACATCTGCAAACTTGAGAAACCTTGCTTTAAGTCCTGGTCTAAATATTATTATTATATATATATGGAACAATAGTGGCCTCAGCACTGACCCGGGACCCACTCTTTCACTAATTTCCCCATGATAATTATATTGCCATTTAGTTGTTACAACACTGTTTTCCTATTATTGCAACTCCACTCTTTAATTCAACCATGTACCACTCCACTATACCACATTGCAATAAAACTTCATCAGCCTTATGTTGGGAGCCTTATCAAAATCTTTGCTAAAGTCTAAATATACAATATCAACTGATCTCCTCGGTCAATGCAGTCATTTGTATTTTCATAAATTTCTAAAAGGTATCGTCTGACATTGACCTATCCTTTCTGAAACACTGGAGTTCATAACATACCTTGTTTATTGCTTCCTAAATATTTCTCTATATTGAGCTCTTTCAGTAAACTTTCCATCATCGCTTGGTTGTGTGATGTATAGGAATGACTGGCCTCTGATTACACTAATCTCTTACTACCTTCTTATAAATAGGCACAACATTCCCGTTTTCCAATGTCATCTGGTTCTCACAAATGTATAGATTGCCTTAAAAAATCAATATACAGTGCCCTTTGCAAATGCTGGTATACCTCTTTCAAAATTCTACCATTATACCATCAGGGCCTGCAGCTATACTTGATTAATATGGTCTAGTAAACGTTTAATATCTTTTACGGCAAATTCAAATTCTGTAAGTCTATTTGTTACATGCATACAAGTACTATTAGTCTCCAAACTATTATCTAATCTTTGATATATATATATATATATATAATATATAGTATATAATATATATATATATATATATATATATATTAATATATATATATATATATAATATAATATATATATATATATAATATATTATATATATATTGGTATATATATATACTGTCCTCAGCAAACAATAAAAATAATATTAAGAAGCCGCAATGGCCCCTCTAGAATGTCCAGGTCAACCCCATAATAAATAATAATAAGAATAATACTTAAGAACCGCATGGTCCTCTCTAAAATGTCCCAGTCAACCATTATAATTAAATAATTAAAAATAATAATTAAAGAAGCCGCATCGACCCCTCTAGAATGTCCCAGCCAACTCATAATGAATAAGAATAATACTTAAGAAGCCGCATGGTCCTTTTTAGACTGTTTCAGTCAACCAATAAAAATTAATAATAAGAAACCACATGGCATTCCTAGAATGTTCCCCTGTCAACGCTAATAATAAATAATAAAATAAAATACTAATCCATTTTCATAATAATTCTTACCAATCCAATAATAATAAATAATTAAAAATAAATAATTAAGAAGCAGCATTGACCCCCAAATGTCCTATGTCAAACTCATAATAAATAAGAATAATACTTAAGAGCTGCATGACTCTTTTTAGATTGTCCCAGTCAACCAATAAAAATTAATAATTGAGAAGCCGCATTGGCCCCTCTAAAATCCAGTCAACCCATAAAAATTAAGAATTAAGAATAATTTTTAATAATAATTAATTTATAATTAATTATATATATAATTTATAATTAAGAAGCCACATGGGCCTACCTAGACTGTCCCGGCAACCAACAAAATATAAATAAGAATAAATAATTCAGAAGTCCGCATGGCTTTATCTAACTGTCCCAATCGAACCCATAACAGTTAATATTAAACGATAACATTATTTAATTTATTAATTATTATGGGTTGAATGGGACCGTCTAGATAGGCCCATGCGGCTTCTGAAATATTATTCTATTTATTAATTAGTTAGGTTGACTGGTCTCATATTCTTAGAATGGCCAATGCGACTTTTTAATTATTATTCTTAATTATTAATATTGTTGGTTGACTGGGACAGTCTAGGTAGGCCCATGTGGCTTCTTATTTATAAATACTATTCATTAATTACACTGATTATTATTAAAAATTGTTCCTAATTTCCTCAATTTTTATGGGTTGACTGGGACAATCTAGATTGGCCAATGCGGCTTCTCAATATTAATTTTTATTGGTCGAATGGGACAGTCTAAAAAGGACCATGCGGCTATCTTAAAGTAATATTCTTATTATAATGAGTTGACTGGGACATTCTAGAGGATTCAATGCGGCTTAATAATTATTGTTTAATATTAATTATTATTGGTTGCTGGTACAGTTAGATAGGCCAATGCGCTTCTAATATTATTCTTGATCTATTATTTATTATGATGTTGAACTGGGACTATCTAGATAGGGCCAATGTGGCTTCTTATTTATTATTTTTATTGGTTGACTGGGACAGTCAAAAAAGGACCATTGCCGGCTCTTAAGTATTTTCCCTAATTTATTATGAGTTTAACTGGAAGTTCTAGAGTGGTCAATGAGCGCTTCTTTTATATTTTTTAATTATTAATTATTAATTGTTGACTGGGGTGGACTGGGCTGTCTAAGAAGGCCCATACGGCTTCTTAATTATTATTCTTAAATGTATTATTTTATTATAATGTTGACTGTGACATTCTAGAGTGGCCAATGCTGGCTCTCTTAATGTATTAATTTTATTGGTTGATCTGGGACAGTCTAAGAAAGGACCCATGCAGCTTCTAAATTGTATTTTTCTAATTTATTAATAGGTTACTGGGACATTCTAGAGGGTACAATGCGGCTTCTCAATTAATTATTTCTGAAAATATAATTAAGAAGCTGCACTAACACTCCTCTAGAATGTTCCAGTCAGCCCATAATAAATAAGGATAATACTTAAGAAGCCGCATGTTTTTTTTTAGACTGTCCCAGTCAACCAAATAAAAATTATATAATTAATGGAAATCAAATGATCCCTCTAGAATGTTTCAGTCAACCCATAATAAATAATAAATAAGAATAAACTTAAGAAGCACATAGGCCGTATCAAGACTGTCCCAGTATAATCAATAATTAATGAATATATATAATTAATAATTAAAAAAAATAATAATAGAAACAAGCAATTCCCCTTCAGAATGTCCCAGTCAACTCATAATAAATAAGAAATATTACTTAAGAAGTCTGGTCTTTTTTAGACTATCCCAGTCAAACAAAAAAATAATAATAATTAAGGACCACATTGGCTCTCTAGATGTCCCGCAGTCAACTCATAATAAAAATCAAATAATAAACAAGAAATTTTACTTAAGAAGCCGCCTGAGTCCTATCCTAGACTGTCCCAGTCAACCAATATTAATTAATCATGTAAAAATAATAATTTAAGAACCACATTGACTCCCCTTGAATGTCCTAGTCAATCCCATAATAAATTAAGAATAGTACTGTAAGAAAGCCGCATGGTCCTTTTTAAACTGTCCACAACCAATAAAAATTAAATAATTGAGAAGCCCCATTGGCCCCTCTAGAATGTCCCAATCAACCTATAATAAATAAATAAATAAGGATAATACTGTCATGGTGATACAGTCGTCAAGGGGGAGGGCAGCTGTCCCCCTAAAGGTTTACTCTCTTCCAAAAGCAACACCTACTCTTTTCTGCGATGCGAGAGTTTTTAGAGTACAGCCCCTACATCATATGGCATCATTTCCTACGTTGTAAAGTGAAAAAGCTATTAATATGTTAAAAGGAAAGTCATTTTGTATTTTTCTATACTCTTTTTACCGTTTAGTTAAAATTGTAGTAATCGGTTAATTCGCTTATCTAGATCCAAGATTCTTCTTAATTAGTTCCTCGCCTCCTTTGCCAATATATATATATTATATTGATATTATATAATATATATATATATATATATATTCAATATAATATATATATTATAATATTATATATATATAATATATAAATATAATATATATATGATAAATATATATATATATATATATATATATAATATATCTATATATATATAGTATATATATATATATAATGTATATATAATATATATAATAATATTTATAATTATATATAATAATATATATATATATATATAAATATATATCATATATATTATATATATATATATATATATATATATATATAAGTATTAATATATATATATATATTATATATTATATATATATAATATATAATATCATATAAATATATATATAATAATATATATATATAATATATATATATAATATATATATATTATATTATATCTATATATATTATATATATATATTATATATATATATATATATATAATATATAATATATATATGCATGATCCTAACTGTTGCAATAATGGATTTAGGA
>JABUQX010073903.1:27500-52157 GCA_015478945.1 Trachelipus rathkii | reverse complement strand
AACTGAATAAGTAGTCTTATATATATAATAAAATGAAGTATAGAGTATTGTAAATAAAAAAACTTATCCACATGATTATATAATATATAGTAATATAAAATATATATAATTAAATTACTATATATATTACATTAATATATACTAATTTAGTTATAAATTATAAGAATAATAATACTTATATATATTTATATTATATTATTATATAGTATATATATATATTATAATTTAGATATATATATATATTAATTGTGTCTCTAAAGAGTCTGTAGACTATCGTATACATATCTATTGTGCTAAATTAAAAGGACTTGAACGTAATCGCTAACTGATAAAATCACCTAAACTATAGGAAAAAGAAATCTCTTCTAAATTAATTTTTCTTTCCATCCGCATTTAAGCTTCCGTAATGAAATTTACTACTTCATAATAGATTAAAATTCAAAAAACAATATTTAGTACTTTTATCAATAAGATGGAAATGTGGAAAACGCAATTACTTTTTAGAGTTTTAACTGATAATATTCACTATTTCAATAAATATTATCCCCATTTAAATATATTATGAATTGAACCAGATTACATCTCAATATCCCCTCAAATGTAGGGGTCAATATATGTTAATTTTAATTAACTGTATGGTACTTGAACTAATTATTGAAAGTTTCAAAACTACTGCAGGTATAACTTGTGAAGCGCAAACTAGACATTTCCTATAGACGATTAACCGCGTGTAGTGAAATATTCAGCACAATCTGCTAATTTGTACCGGTAACTAATAGAAGTACTAAGCTTGCTGTTTGTCAAATATATTTGGAAGATATGATTGGAGATTTAAATAACTTACTATAGATAACAGTAAACACCAGCACTTTTAAAGTTTAAGCGTTCTTTGAATAATCAAGATTTTTATTCTTAGTAGAAGAGGAGCTACGTAACAGTACAGTTATTTAGATGATATTTACCCGAAAAGTCATGGAAATCTATGTGTAATGCTATTGCTTTTCCAGTCGTCTTCATTTACAAATTCTGTAAGAACCTGGATCTTATATGTTTAGGCAAAGTTGTGTAAGTTATTTCCCAAATCCTTTCTAAAGTTTGTTCCATTACTTTCCCTCAATATACCTTAGAACGAAAGACTGCAACATTTGTTGGAGCAATTGACGTGGAATTAGGTGGAGGAAAATAATTTGTATATTGTTGGCGTTTGTAATGTTCTATGGGCTTTACGATGCAATTGGACCTGGGAAGGCTATTCTCCGATTTATAATTTTCTTTTCATCTTGTCAATGCAAATCCGGTTTGAAGATGAATCAATTTTTTTTAAGATGAAGAAGGAAAATATGACGACAAACTAGCCACTTTTTACATTATAAATTGGGCAATTGTTTGGGCCATCTTTTATGGAAATCTATGATGTATTCTTATAAACAACATATAGGGGGACATTTTTCTGTAGTCACTTGATGCAAACATGACTGAAAAGCTATTTCTTTGGAAGTGTTATCACACTTTTGCGTTACTCCTTTATTAAATATAATAGGTTGTTTACAGGGTCAACTACAGTTTGTCTCATCATAGTTTATTATAGACTCTGATTAACACCTCCAATTCTTCTCTAGGTTGTCAATATTCAGACACCATTTCACTGCTAACAGCTGCCCTCTTTATGAGATTTTCAAGACATTTTTTTTTAGATTGAGGCAATCCTTATCACAATGCGTTTTATCTCATTTTTTCACCTGGTATATTTTTTTTTATTCGATTAAATTAGCATTGCTAGAGTTAAATTTAATTATTTGCTAGAACAACATTATAAGTTCCATGTTGTTAAATTGCCAGACCAATAAATCCAGTACTTGCTAAATGTTGCTAGCAATTTATAATACTTCTTCAAAAGAGAAGACACCTCTCCCTTTGACCTGGGTTTTAACAAGTCCGGACTCTTCTTAGTAGTGTGTGATACAGACACCATTGTGCTATTGTGACAAACATATATGAATTCAATCTTCAAAGCATCCATTAACATGCGTGGCCATGTCATCTTTATAGTCGTATTAGTGGATCCTTCTTTTTTCTGTTTCTCATCTAACGCTAACAATATTAAAAAGATATTTTAAATTAAAATATATGTAAAGTTTTTATTAATGTAAAAAATAAATAAAAGTATTAAGAAAAGTTTAACATACTATTTAGAGTAAATTGTTAATGGTCCAGAATTTTGTTCACATTAACAGACGGACCCCATGTTATATTCAATCCAGTGTTGTAAAAAATATTTTCAAAAAATACTACAAAAATAGTATTTTATATATCTTAATATATAAATACTGAGCTATAATAATAGTTTTAAAAGCAATTTTATTTCAAAAGGTATATATGGTATACGAGAAAAACGTATTTTAACCCTAGTCTAACAATAAATACTTTGTGTGTCGAAGATTTATTGGGCTAATAAATATTGTCAGAAAAAGAGAAATTTTAAGTGTATACACATATTATAAATTTATGTTTACTTACATAATTAATATATTAAATTTAAGCAATAAATTTTGATTGTAAAAGCACCCGTAAAAAATTAATAGGTAAGAAGTTCACGGAAATAAATAAAGTGGTGTTCGAGATTACTCTGCGGTCAGTTTACATTGCGTCTAGTGTGATGGTTGTTATATATATTATAAATATATATAATATATATATATATATTAAAAAAAATTATTTATCAAGAGTTATATTATATATATAATTATTATATATATATTTATTCAGATAATATAAGCATATACATATATGATATATATTAGTATATATATATATTTTATCTTATATATATTGAGTTGAAATTATATATATATATAATATATATATATTAGAATATAGTGCTTTCTTTTTTTTTTTTTTTTTTTTTTTTTATTTTTCTATATTTCCCACTGAAACTGAATTTATTGGGAAGCGCATCACTGCGTTCACTGCCTGCGTAAACCGGCTCCTCCAGAGATCTCCCGTGTTGAAATGATCCACGAATTTCTCTAGTTGAGAGTAGATAGACAGGAGATTAGAAAGTGGGATGTGTCCTCCCGGATCTGGTTACAGTTTTGCAAACGTTTTTGGTGGGTTGAGTTGAAATCTGTGTTGTAGTATACTATTGTGAATTTTGTGTAATGGCAAGTATTAGAAAAATCATTATACAGGTTGCTAATTCTGGTAGGATTGAATTATGGTGCTATTTTGTGGTGGATGTTTTTTAAAATTTGTTTGATGCTGCATCTTAGGTAGTTTTCCGTTACTTGTCGGTGAATTTGTTATATATGGGCGAAGTTTTTATTTTGGTAGTGAGAATTTTTTTCAGAGTTGTTTGTATAATACAAGAGCTGGTAAGGGGAGGAGGGTTTGACTCTGTGGTGGTGGGTTGATAGTGTGCTATGTGCTATGGATGTTGGATTTTTGGGCAAAGAAATTATGGTGTCATCATTATCAGGTGTGTATGTCTATATGTAATAATTTATGTGGATTTATATGTAAGAGGTTTGTTTTGGTGTATTTATGTACATCTGTTATGATTCGTAGTGCGTGCTTTGTTTTGTTGGAGTTTTATTTTAAATTGCTGTTTTTTAATGTAGTAGGTGCCAAGTTGGAGAGTCATATAGTTTTAATCAGACGAATGTATTCGTTTGTATATGGGTGATTTTGTTGTTTTGTGAAGTCTGCCGGCGAATGTGTTCTTAATATTATTTTGTTTCTTGTTTACTGATGAAATTATTTGTTCTTGTTGTTTTGTAAAGGAAGTCAAGTGTCACTCCTAGATTTTTTGAAAAGTTTGTGAGGTATGGCATGTTGTTTAAGTAGACTGGGGTGTGGTACCCGAAGATTTGAGGTGCACGTGGGATTATTGATTGAAATGTATTTGTTTGGTGACAGGTGGACATTCTTATTATTCTGTGAGCATTTTGAATTTGTTTTGATGTATTGGTTGCATCAAGGTTTATGACAGTGTTTAGTTCTGGTTGTAGTTCTACATGAATGAAGGGGTGATCCTACGTAGGTTTTATGTTTGTAGTCTTGTTTGTGGTTGTGGGAGTGGGCTGGTTAAAGGTTGAATAATTTTGTGAGTATAGATTGCGGCATTGGTTCAATTCTGTTTTGTTGATAGTATCTGTTTTGGATTTTTTTTCAGTATTGTTTGTTTTGTTATTTTGCTGTTCATTCCTGTATGAGTAAAATTGAGATTCTATATTCTTCTTTGGGTTAGTGTTTTGATATTTTGACATATGTTAGTTTTCATTTGTGCGTATAAATTATTTTGGGTACTGTGTCAAGGCTTTGTTAATTTTTGCTTATGATTCATTTTCTTTGTGACAGCGTTTTTCAGTAATATTTCTCTACCTCATTTTGTTGTGGTTGTCATTTATTGATTTGTTGCCTTGTGGTTGAATGTTTTGCTTGGTCGATTGTGTTTGTAGTTGTGATTTGTTCAAGATTAGTTTGTCTTAGATGTTGTTTTTTTTTAAGTGTTTTTGTTTGCGCATCAGTGTTGAATATAAGAGAATGCGGGGTCGATATGATGAACGTCAGGGGCACTCTTTCCCTGGTTTTATTTGGAGATATAAATGATAGCTTTTCCCATAGTAAGCGCTAATGACATTTTAGCTGTTGAACTGTTTTTATTTGTAGATAAATGATTAGTGAAGCTGTGTAGCACATTAGATTTTGGTTGTTTCGTGTGGAAATAGTTCGTCAGGGAATATGCAGTTGAGTTTTTTAAGTCTTTATGTTCTAAGTCTGTTTGTGGTTTATTTCCTATGTTGTACTGGTTGAGTTTTATTTTCTGAGAGCTTGATGATTTTCTGTTTTGAGCTGAATGTGGTTTATGATAATTATCGAGCTCATTTGACGTGAGTGTAAGTATTGCAGATAATTTGAAGTTGTTTTCGGTTGAATTGGGGGTTTTAGCATTAAGGTTTTTGATGGAAATTCTAGTTTACTATATTGAGTGAGTTTTTGCTGTTATATTTATTATGCTTTCCACATCTGGTGTATCTATCCGTAGATGTTCGATGTTTCTAGAAGAAAAGTTTGGAATGTCATATCGATACAAATAATGAGTATTTAGTTAAAATTTATCATTTGTATTAGAGTGAGCGTTTTTTCTGAGTTTGTCGTTTGAGTAGTGATGGTGGAATTAATTTCCTGATGAAGTATGCATTGTTTATAGTTGTTCTATACCAGGTTAAAGGGTTGGTTGTAATTTTTTAATTTAGAATATAAATTTGAAAAATGGAGAAATTAATATACATATTTAGAACTAATTACTAATAAACATTGTACTGATAAAGGATTTAGTAAATCAGCTTTTAAAAAATTAGAGAAAGTTATAAAATACTTACGGTACTCTAAAAGACTTGAGAAAAAAGATAAAGGGAATTAATTCTAAAATTTTATAGAGGTAGTTAAGAACTGAAACCCAATCAGATAAATTATATACGTAATTGAAGTTGTATACTAAGGAATTTCTTATTTTGCTTTTAACATTTAAGAATACAATCAGTAAAATTAAATATCGATATTTATACCCCCGGTCTAACAGCTGTCCAACTGATCAAAACTGTCAATATTTTTTTCTATGATATTTGCTTATCAGTATTCAAAACAAATGAGTAATTAGATGATAATATTAGAGCAGGTGCAGGAGCTGCAAAGTTACTTTGTTTGGTGGGCTGGAGAGAATAACAAAGTTTTGAGGTGAAAACTGAATCAAAATATTTTTTATTATTATTTTTTTTGGAAGAGTCCAGAACTCGAACCAAAAATCTTAATAACCATATACTAACGATTCAAGAGTTAGGAGATTGCTATTTTGAAAAAGATATCATAGCGTAGAAGGTTAAAATTTCTTTCAGTGTGCACACTTTGCAGTTGGTTAATTATTCTGGAAACGTTACAGAAATGCTTGCATAGCGAAAAATATTTAATGACCCTGGAAGCCCGATTTAAAGTTTGATAGTCTTGCTTCAATAATCGCAGTGTAATGATGATCGTTCATAGAGAATTCATTTAACCTTTAGACTAAGGTTAGATCATAGCATATACGCATCAGCAGATGTCATTTTTAGTCAAATTCAGTTTTTTCACATTATTATATATATCTACAAAATAGAAAATAAAATTAAGATTTCTAATTTTTTTTAATGAAAACAGTTTATTTTTAAATAAAAGTTTTAAGATAAATAAAATTGAGGATGTGATTATTAAAAGTAATTTGAAATTATGTAGATGAAATACACTTATAAATATTCAGTTCTATAATAAATCCTATGGATATTTTATTAATATATTTACTATTTAATTATTTATATTTAGCAATATATTATACTATTATTTATTTTATAAATTCTTTATTTGCAACCTAGTTTTACTTGATCAGCCAATAATTTGGACCAATATACAACTCCAAACATATGATATGGAAGGAGAATAGAAATTAGACAATATGAATCAATTTGAACTGGGGTAAATTCATCATTGAAGGAATGAATAAACCCATTGAACACTTAAAGTTTCTGAATTGAAGAAATTCGGTTACGAATAGAGAAGAATAAGGTGATAGAATTTGTTATAATATTATGGTGAAGCTTTTGTGTATTGCATTCTTATACCAAATTCGCTTCCAAATAAAATTCTCATCTCTCTCTCTCTTCATCTCTCTCGTGTCTCTCTCTCTCTCTTCTCTTCTCTTCACTCTCGCCATACTCTCTCTCCTCATCTCTCTCTCTCCTCTCTCTCTCACGGTTCACTCTCGTTTATCTCTTATCTCTTCTCCTTCTTCTCCTCTCACCCGTCTCTCTCTCTTACCTATCTCTCTCTTCTCTCTCTCTCTTCTCACCTATCTACTTCTTATTATATCTCTCTCTCTCTCTCTCTCTCTCTCATCTCTTTCTCTCTATCTCTTATCTCTTATCTTCATCTTCTCTCTCTCTCCTCTCTCTACTCTCTTCTCTCTAATTCTCTATTCTCCATTTCATTCTCATTATATCTATCTCTCTTCACTCTTCTCTCTTATCTCTCTTTACTCTCTACCTCTTTCTACTATCTCTACTCTCTCTTCTCTTATCTCTATCTCATTCCATTACTATTCCTTTTATTATTAACATCTTATATATATCTCTATTAACTCTTTACTCTATCTTCATCGTACTATTTATTATATACTCTTATACCTATATCTACCTCTACTCTCTACTCTACTTAACTTTACACCTTCTCTCCTATCATCTTACTCTCATTACCCGTACGCTTATATCCTATTTCATCTCTCTCTTATATTACCTTCTATCTCACACTATCTATACTATCCTTCATATTACTTCTCATCTCTCTATCTTATCTCCTATCTTATCACTTTCATCTCTCTCTTCTCTTCTCTCTATCTCTCTCTCTCTCTCTTCTACTTCTACTGTTAACTCAGATCGTCATTATTTCCTGAACCTCCTACCTTCTTAATCTTCTCTCTCTCTCTTCTTGTCTGTCTGTTCGCGTCTCCCGCTCTCTCTCTCTCGTCATATACACCAATGAAAAAATAAAATCTTCGTTTCTAACTTCCTTCTCTCTCTGCTCTCTCTTCTCTCCTTCTTTTGGACTTGCTATATTGTCTAATAGTCATACGGATTGCTAAAAAGATAACAGCAACAGTAAAGACCAATCTCTATGGCATACTTTTCTCATCTTCTTCCACTCTTGGTGTTTTCCATTGTTTATTCACTACTTCTTCTCTTCTCGGATGTCCTATGTCTTTACTGGTGATAATATGCGACCTTGTGCGTGCGTGGGATTCTGTTATTTATTCATGTATATTGAGAAAGCATTCATATCTTTATTTTTAAGGAATGTGCTTAGTTAAAACTTGTTTTTTTTAGGTTTACTCATTTTCTTAAATACTAAAACGTTTCTTCAAACCCTGAACCGTGCACACATCTCTCTAATTTTGAAGATCAGAAGCCGAGTTCTGAATACAAACACACACATATATACACACGTACAGACACACACCTATACACACAAATTCTCGCGAAAGTTATTGAACTTAATCTTAATTCTCAAATGCTTGATCATTTAATTGGGCTTCATTTTTTTCATTTCTATCTTCAGTATGATTTTCATTTTAGGAGATCAGTTGGTTATGTAATTTCATGTCATAATGATGTCTGTCATCTTCGGGAGTAATAGGAAGTACTGTTTTAGTCCTTGATATTCTAAAGCGCGTTTCTTCAGGTTTCCACCATCACTTAACAAACTCATCTCCAGTTTTGTCTTCCACCTCTTTCATCTTCTCACAATTTTTTTTCCTATTGCAGACTATTATTAACTTCCAATATATTTTTATTTCTCAAATTTCTCGATAGAGTTGCAGTTAAAGACGGAGTAAAATTATGAGTCGGAGCAGAAGTTGGAGCAAAACTTAAGAGCCATAAAATTATATCCAGCACCAAATTTTTCCTGTCAAGGGTCAAATCCCTTGTATCAACCTCAAATTTGCACGGATATTTTATTTAAAGTAACAAACAGAAAATCAAAAATAAGCTAGCTGGTCGGTAAATAGATAGGTATATATAGATCGGTAACCATATACGCAACTATCTAATTTCCCATTAATATTTCATAGATGGTTTCAAGTTGCATTGTCATTGTTAAAAAAAAAAATTGTAATTAAGTTAATATGAAAACATGACCTTACCATATTTTTTTCATTATAGAATTTAATGTTTCACATTAATTATGTAAGTAAAAAAATAGTAAAACAATTTAATAATTAATTATAATTAACCATTTTTCCATAAAATATTTCATTAAAGTATTTAAAACTAATTTAAGAGAGAGAGAGAGAGAGAGAGAGAGAGAGAGAGAGAGAGAGAGAGAGAGAGAGAGAGAGAGAGAGAGAGAGAGAGAGAGAGAAACTTGTTTATACCTTGTTATTATACAATGTTCTAATCGATATTCAATCACTATTCAAAAAATTGATTAATCGATCGATCCCGATAAGTTTTGAGTAAATCCATTGTCAATAGTATATATTGTAATAAATATATATAGTATATATATATTATTATTATATATATATATATGGTTGATTATTATTTTTTTTTATATATAGTTATATGGAGAAGCGCACAAACATATACTACATATACATATATATATATATATATATATATATATATTATATATATATATATATATGAGTACATAAATATGTTATTCCTGTTATTATTGTAGTTACAGCTAGACATTTGCTATTATGGATCCAAAACATGAAACAGTTAGCAAACTTTATTATTTTTTTTGTTACCTGTATAAATAGTAATTTTATTTATGGTTATTATTATTATTATATTATATATATATTATATATTACATGTAATTCTAAAAATAATAATTTAATAAATTTAAATTTAAATTTATATTTAAATTTTTTATCCCTTATTATTATACATATATATATATATATATATATATATATATATACATATATAAATATTATTACAATATATATATATTATAGATATAGTATATATATATATATATATATATATATATTATATATATATTATATATATATATATATATGTTATTATAATTAGATATATAAATAAATATATATATATTATATATATACATATATAGCATATATAAATATGTATAATGAACGATATATGTTATTGTTATTATTACATTATTAGAGTTACATCTTTTTATTATTATATAAATACATATATAGTTATTATTATTATATACATATTATTATTATTATTGGTTATTATTATTATTTACATATAAATATATATTATTATTATATATTATTTATAATAGTATATTATTATTATATATTATTATTATTATTATTATTATTATTATTATTATATATATATATATATATATATATATATATATAATTATATATATATATTATTATATATATATATATATAATTATTATATATATATATTATTATTATTATTATTATTATTATTATTATTGTATATTATAATTATATATACATATATTATTATTATTATTATTATTATATATATATATATATATATTATATATATATTATTATTATTATTATTATTATATATATTAATATTAATACATATATACATATATATATATATATATATATATATATATTACAAGAATGAAAATTAGATTTCCCACTTAAATTTTTTTTTAAATTGATTATGTTAATACTATGGAACCCTTCACTATTCCGTGGCACAAAGGGAGAGAGATCGAGTTGCGAGGCAAGGGGACAGGGCTCGATCCCTATTTCTTACCCCAGGTACTAATTACCTAAGAGTTGTTTCCCTTCTAGAAAAAGAGCAATGCTCATCAGGTACGAAATTTTAAGTAAAAAAATATTGCCTTTAAAACAAAGCTATATTTAATGACAGTAAATGATCGATAATAAACGTAATCGATTTTTAGTAATAGTAAATAATCGATTATGAACACAGTTCAAATTTCGTAACAATAAATAATCGATAACAGACATGATCGATATTTTATTAAATAATCGATTATGAACACAGTTCATATTTCGTCACAGTAAATAATAGATAACAGACATGATCGATATTTTATGAGTTAATAATCGATTATGAACACAGTTCATATTTCGTAACCATAAATAATCGATAACAGACATGATCGATATTTTATGAGTAAATAATCGATTATGAAGAAAATATCAATGTTTAATACCAGTAAACATTTGATAATAAATATAATCAATATTTAATTGGTAAATAATCAATAAGGGACATAATCAATATTTGGTAATAGTAAATAATCGACAAAGTACATAATTGATATTCAGTAACAATAAATAATCGATTATGAATATAAAATTTATATTATCGAACTGATTTTTTTTTTTGGCAAGACTTAGCCAATTGGAATCCCTTGTCCAAATTTAATTCTTAAATGGGCCCGATACAATAAATGAGAAAGGAATCAAAAATAAAAACAAAATGAAAATAGTCATTTATTAAAAAATATAAATAACAGATAGTGAGATTCATAATTATTATAAGTGTTTCATTACTGATGTTGAATTGTGTCAGAGTTTAAAGAAATATGTTTAGGCAATTTGCCTCTTAAGTTGTTTTTATCAGTGGATCTATTTTACGTGGAAATTATATACATTAGGATTAAGTTTCTTCTCTTTATTGTTAATGTCAAATTTTAAATTCAAAGTAAGAGTCTTAAAGAGAGGAAATTCATTATATATTGTTGATCTTTAGATTTTATATGAAATGGAAAGAATGATTCATATTTTCTTTCCTTTTCTTTTTAGTTTTCTACATTTTTTTATTATTTGACAAGAACGCGATACATTTTTTCTTTTTCGTTTACGCATTTCCTTTTTTTATATCATAACATTTGCTTTAAAAAATTTAATTGCAGAGAAAAAATGAAGATCTCTTTTTGAGGGAAGCTTTGATCTGGAGTGAGTAGACATAATCAAACCATATTTCATATTTGTCTTAATATATTCTAAGAGATAGTCTGTTTGCCCCCATTCGCATAGATAGTATGAGAGCATTTGCTAGTGATTAAGCATTAGTTATGAAAACAAAATCTTTGCAAGAACCCGCACTACACACAAATAAAATACTAGTCAAAATTTACTCAAATTGAACAGTTTTTAGGTTCTCAGTTGTCGCTGAAGAGATAATTGAGTACTTTTTGGTCAGAGAAAACTTTAAAGTTGTCAAAATGAGAAGTATGAAACTGTTCCCATATATATATATATATATATATATATATATATATATATATATATATATTTTTTTATATATATATATATAAATATATATATATATCATATATATATATATATATATATATATATATATATATATATATATATATATATATATATATATATATATATATATATATACAGAATTTTTATATCAAAATCAATATTTCTATCACTCATTGGCCTAATCATGAAATATTTTTTCGCAAATTAATTCTAGTTTGACCCGATATTATTCCTTAAAACACCTTGTGCAAATTGCTAATGATAATTTTATATTAAATTTTAATATTTAACGAAACTTCTAAGTTTAATATTAATAAATAACTGAAATTGGAAGAAACTATACTTCCCTATCGTCAAAGTCTGTAGGGCTTAAAATAGTTACCCATAAATCATTTTATTTTATTTTTCTTTTTAATATTTTTCAATAATTTTTTAATTAATTATGAGAAAAAAAAATAATTTAAAAATTTTATATTATATCTTATCAATATTTATTTTTCAACTTTGCTTTATATTAAAAGTTATTTTTTTGATTCTGAGATTAACTAATTTTAGGTAAATGGTGTAATACCAAGGCCGTTTATAATATAAGAGGAGAGAGAATATATATAGTATATATAAATATATAAATATATAGAGCGTTATATATATATATATATATATATATATATATATATATATATATATATATATATATATATATATATATATATATATATATATATATATATATATATATATATATATATATATATATATATTACGTTGCTTAAGGAAGTAAAATAAATGAACAGTTTAAGGGCCCTCAGAACCAGTGTCAAAATTGAGCATACAAAACTATTCACATAGAGTAATTTCTTTTCATCATATTGACAATTAACTACTCACAGAAAAAGTACTCAATTGAGAAGAATTTTTTCTTTTTTTGACATTTGAAAACTTGTCATTTTGACGACCTTGCATGCTCAATTTTGACACCAGTTTTGAGGACCCTAAATTTATCTATTTAAGCAGTTTTTCTTTTGTGCGTATATATCAGTCTTACAAATAGCATGTTTGCCCCCTTCGTATAGATAATATGAAAGCATTTGCTAGTGATTAAGAATTAGTTATGAAAACAAAATCTTTTGCAAGAGCCCGCACTATATATCAGTCATTCAAATGCTTTTCTTAGGCTGATTTTATATTTATCAGACATAATTGTATTTGAGTAAAGTGTATTTTAGTCAATAATTTGATATTCCTATAGCTAAGGTAAGATATACTTGTCAGATTAATTGCAGTTCGCTTTGAAAATTTGAGAAACTTTAAAAATTTAGTATTGTAATCCGAGATTACACTAAAATACGTTTCATTGCAAATTTTTCTTCTTTCACAGTATCATCTACTGTTTCATCAAATAAAACAACTGTTCAGTCATTCTGTTCTTGTTAATGTCAGTATCCTATAGTTGGATTGACCCCCCAGCGAAATTCTTAGATATTTGATGATAAAAGTAGTAGTGAAATAAGTGTATATATCAGGATCCTTTAATGCTGTGGTTCCATTTGAGGGAGATTTTAATAATCTTAAGAACTTCAAGAATTTTTCTTCCCTTTTAGAATAGATATTTTTTTATAACAAAAATATCATTAAAAGTTAAAAATTAAATTAAGTAAAAAATTAAAACTGGGGTACTGGAGATACAGGAGAAATTTTTCTGGTGAAACTGGGACTGGGGAAATTGCTCTCATGAAAATTTTGACAAAAATTTTGATTTTGTTAAATTATTGAGGAGGGGGGGGATTGTAAGTTCCCTCAGTCACCCCCACACTCTTGAATTCACCAATTCCAACCCCCAATCATCCTATGGACTTTCTCATAAGAGTCATATCGCATTTCAGGATTCGCAAAGACATGATATTACTATTTTATGTTGTTTATTCCTTTTATGCACGCAATTAACCACGAAGATTACTATAGCTTCATTGATCCCACATCAAGAACTTTTTTAGATTATATATATATATATATAGTGATAAGTAATGAAATAGTATTTTTATATATAATATTATATATTAACATTAATTTTATGTATGTATGTGCGTGCGCCTGTGTGTGTGTGTGTTTGTGTTGTGCTATATGGTGTGTGTGTGTGTGAGCATGTGATTGTGTGTGGCGGCGTATTTCAGTTCCACAATTCGCCAAGGGATGATTTTCAGGGTTATGTATCCATCAAGTTAAAAGATCTCGGATGTATTGTATTTATCACAGTGGCGGTCGTGACTTATGGGCTCCGGGGTGGGAAGCCCTCCCAATTAAAAGGGAAGGAATAGGGAGGTTGACGGAATTATAACATTTTGATAAAAGGAAAAGTTGAAAAAATTTGATTTTTTTTTAATAATGTTTAACACATTAAAAACGTGAGTATTAATACAGAAACTGAAGAAAAAGATGTTTTTTGCAACAGCAAATGTGGTGTACATTTTATTTCAATTATATCCAATAATATAAACTGTGGGCTGCTATTTTACAGCCAGAAACAAATACCACTTTATTCTTTTTAAAAAAGACAGAACATGGAACAAAAAGGTTGCCATTCCATATAATAATTTTAGCATTATTTGCCACTGGCTTTTTTGAATTTATTAAACAATTGGGAGATTATTACTCATATAGAATTGTGATTCAAGTTTAGTCGAGGTTGCTAGTCTGCCTTTAATGTCCTTTTGGTACATATAAAAACAGAGTAGATATATAAGACAAAAATTACAAATCAGTTCTTCTTATGCTTCAGTGTAGGTGGACTTGTCTTTTTTTTTTTTGGTTTGTTTTTTTTTGTGGGGGGGGGGGAAAGTTTGAAAATTATGTATATATATATTTCAAAATTATTTATATATTAAGAAAAAATAATAAATTTTATAATGATGTGAATGAATGTGATGTGGCGAGTATTTTAATTTATTTATGTTAAATGAAGAGAATTAGTGATATTTATGGTATACTACTCTTCTCTGAGGACCTTTCACAGCTCAATGTAAAGGCTCCCATCACTATAGCGGATTTCGATTTCGTACAACAACATCTGATTGACAAACGAATCTTACATATATATATTATATTAATTATACATATATAGATATATATATATATAATATTATATATATTATGATATATTATATATTATAACCAATCACAATATATATATTTATATAGTATAATATATAATTAGTATATAATTATATTATAATTTTATTTATTATATAGTTTATATATATATAATTATTATATATTATATATATATATTATATATATATATAATATATATATATATACTGATATATATATTATATATTATAATATATTATATATATTATATATATAATATATAACTTGCAAGGCCCTCCATCCAGTTTTCACGAGCCGCCACTGATTTTCATCATTGAAGCATGAAAAACTTGTTCTTTGTCATCCCCCCAAAAAAATTTCTCCTTCAGAAAAAGAAATGTCATTATGATTCCGTTTCTATTCAGAGTTTCTGGAACGCATAAAATGAGAATCTATATTACTTCTTCTCCCATTTCTTGTTCATGTGGTTTTCAGAACCTTCAAGACTAAGTTGTGTTAAAGTACTCATGGGTGATAGGGGTGGCCAAATTCAAGCTTTTGAACAAATTTGAGGATATTCCCAATCTTTCTAACAAATTCTTGAAACGCAAAGTTAAGGTGTAATACCTCTAAATATGCGTATGTTCTAACAGATTGACGGCTATAATATTAAGTCTGATATATATATATATATTATTATATATTATATATATATAATATATAATATATATAGTATATTACTTATATATAATATTATATATAATATTATATATAGTATATATATATTATATAAATATATATGATATCATAATATCATAACAGTTTAGGGAGTGATTGGATTAAAGATCAATTATTAATTATGTAATGTTAGAAAGTAATTTTGTTATATAAAAATCCAAAATGGCGGCCCCCGTGACAGTCCAGATACTTCTACACATATTATTCTCAACCTATTTCATAAATATCCAGTTTCTATTAAGTGGCTGGCTACCGAGGCAGACTGTTGCAATGTGCAGAAACAAACAAGATTAAAAATCCCTGTTGCACTCTCTGCATTGAACACTCTTCAAGTGTAATAACGGTTTGACGAGTTCTTTTATCTGTATTATGAAAACAATTCAAGATAGTACTTATATTATCATGGAATGAACTCAAATTTGTAGGTAAATCTCTGGACCACTAACCAAGCTTTTAGACTAGAAATCAATAGCTAATTGAATATTAAATAATGAGGAGAACACGTTTTTTGGAAATATTGAGGAGACACTGTTTGGAAAATTTTATGAATCACAGACGTATGAAGAATCTCTACAATAACACATCAACAGAACAAAATACAGGAAAATATATGATTCATAACAATCAGCCGGTTTTTATACTTCATGATATATAGCGATTATCTTACTAGAGATCTGGATACATACTCGCACGCAACTATCTATAGAACTAGCTAGTACTAGATAAAACCATCATATATATTATATATATTATATTTATCATATATATAATATATATATATAATATATATACTAATAATATATATATATATATATATAATTATTATATATTATTAACTATATTATAATTATATATATATATATATATAAGTACTAATATATATATATAATATACTATATATATATATTTATATATATATACTTTATATATATAATATCATATATATATATATATGATATATTTATTATATACTAATATATATATTATAAATCTAAATATGTATGCGCCAAAGAAAAATAAATGAATACACATGTAATACTTTACCAAAATATTCATATAAATCTTTGCCCATTACATTACTATATATATATTATATAATACATAACAAAATTAAGTATTACATATACGCTATTGAGTCTATTAATAAAGATAATATATGCAAACCTGACATTACAAACGATTTAACTAATTACTTGAAAAATTAAAAGATTTGAAAATAGCAATTCTCCATATGATTCTCAATAAATTCCACAAAATACTGTTTATGATTGAAATGACCTTCCAATTCTAAACACTCTCCTAAAATTCTTTAAAAGAATATTTAATTTCAAATAATTCCATAAAATTATATATACTTTTTATATATAAATATATGCAATGATCATCCTGTCATTAGTGTTAACACAAAAGAATCTTTACCATGTTACAAAATAATACACTCAATAATAAAATACTATTACTGCCTAGTGACAACGGACACTGCAGATATTAATGCAAATTAGCAAATTAATTATGATGGTTCTATGGCGTAAAAAAAATTGCTTTCATTTTTAAAACATTAACAAAATACTTAACACCACTATAGGTCCCATACGCTTTACACACAATTACACATCTTGAAATTGTACAAACCGGTTTGAATTTAAAACATTAAAAAAATATAATAATTCCTTAATAAAAAATAAAAAACACCTTCACGATTTAGCAAAGAATATGACACACTAAATAATAAATAAAATAAGCCATCGCTTCAGTTGAGTACACGGCGTACAATGTACAGCAGTTTTGATGGATTGTTGGTAAAAGCAACAAGGACATAAATATGAATTCAGATTCTATTTTATAAATGTATCGTCAATGAGTTTACGCTCAGCCATCCAATCATATTTCTTAAAATAATAAATAATAATGATTCTTCTACTTAGTAATCTTTTTAGTGAACATATACCTTACATTTACAAAAAACGCAAGATTGGTATTTCTTCTACAACCGAAAACTCTGTTCGCTAGAAATCTCAAGTTCCTTTCTAAACCGAACTAGAAATAAACACATTTGTATCATACTTTATGAGTCCAACTATATAAAAATATAAATTCAGATACAATTTATATAAATGCGCAGTTACCTTTATAAACATTAAATTCAATAATAATTAATAATAATAATAATAAATAATAATATATAATAGATAATAATAATAATAAATAATAATACATAATATAATATTATTACTTACTTACCTTACAGATTGCAAGCGACCGCCAATCAAACTCACGTTTAAAATCAGTTTCGAAACTAAGTTTTATTGGCTGTCCGTTTACGCATGAATTATAAACATATTACAATTATTTTCTGATCGGCCATTGCAAATGATACACCGATAACATAAAGAATGAAGTGTGAAATTACACTGGACAAGTGCTGCCATTGCTTCAACAATAATTAAACTGAGGCAAAGTTATGTATTACTGCATTACATCTATAACAAATATATTTTATATATATATTATATATATATATATATATATATATATATTAATATTATATTATTATAATATACTATATATATATACTATAATAATAGTCCTGATTGTTTATATTCGATAGATTTTTCAATTACTCTTTTCAGAGTTCTTAGTTCCTCTGTAAATGCAGCACGGTTTTTGGATCTCATGGCCGGAACAGATTTCAAGTTATCTGGTTTCCGGTTAAAGTCTAGGGTTTATGGAGACTGGGTTAGAGTGGACATAGAAAGGAATGATCCTTTCTTCAAAAGAGAACGTTTACGTCTAGAGGAGTTCAGAAGAATAGGAAGTCCGTTATTTATAGCTTATAGTAAAGAGGCGATCGCAGGTCGATTCAACAGAAAGGTTTACTAGTTAGCGGATTTAGTGAGAACAATATTACTGGACGAATGGGAAAAAATCACGATTCTACCCCGATGTGTGATTCATACCACAATCACATAAACACATATTTAAAAGAACATAGTTTACTTAGAGGTTTTACGAAATTCTGTGAGAATGGTTCTATCCTTCCTAGAATTATCCCCATAAAAGAAAACGAAAATTTTTTAGGGAAACAGAAGGTTTGGGTCTAGTGTTTTAAAATATGTTTGAACTGAATTTTTGAGTGGTTGAAAATAACTATGCTTTCTCGGCTTCAATTAGAAATATGTAAAAATTGTGAGGTCAATTTCTAAAAAGCCACCCTTGAAGCATCGGTTGTTTGCTGTAGGAAAGATTTATTTAGAGTACGAAGTTATTTAAGGTACGCTGACACCTCCCACATAAAAAGTAATTTTCTTAATAGGTAAGTCCCAACTCTCTCTCTCTCTCTCTCTCTCTCTCTCTCTCTCTCCTCTCTCTCTTCTCTCTCTCTCTCTCTCTCTCTCTCTCTCTCTCTCTCTCTCTCTTAAATTCAATATCGCGTTTTCCTAACCGGTAAAAAAAGATTTTCTTTTCTAGAATAAATAAATAAATAAATAAATAAACTAAAAATTAAAAATAAAAATAATTTAATAAATACATAATATTTCATTATTTAATTATCTATATGAATCGGTAAAAAAAAGCTTTTAGTATTTATGCAAGTTTAAATCATTTATTTAGAAACTTTTTTTTCCCTTGTTTTTTTTCAATTTGTTTATTTATTTTCTTTTTGTTTATATTTACATTTTTTACATTTTACAATGTACTACATTTCATGTACTACCATTCACATTCCTGGTAACTGATAGTAAAGTAGTCAAACTAATAAAGTTTAATAGCATTTAATTTAATTTTATGAACTTGAATTATTACAATTATTACAATAATTATTACAATTTTTAATATAATACACAAGAAAACTTAATTTTATTAATTTTTTTTTGTGGTTAAACAATACAACAGCTTTTAATTAATGTAGCCAAACCGCTTTCACAAATTTAAAATCGCATAAAAAGTCGCCTCAACAACAGGGCTACTTTTTTATCACCAAGGAAACGTTTGGATAGAAAGCAATCTTTATACTTTCATTTATTTTTTGTGTCTGAATAAATTTCTCTCTCCTCTCTCTCTCTCTCTCTCTCTCTCTCTCTCTCTCTCTCTCTCTCTCTCTCTCTCTCTCTCTCTCTCTCTCTCTCTCTCTCTCTCTCTCTCTCTCTAAAGCATTAATATTATTGTTATTATTATTATATATTATTAAATTATTATTATTATTATTGTCATTATTATTGATATTACTTATCTTATTTTTGATGTTTATTATTGCTTTGCTTATATTATTATTTATTATTTTATATAGTTATTATATTATTATACCTATTATATATTTTTACCTTATATTATTATTATTATTATTTCTATAATTTATTATTTTATTATTATTATTCATATATATATATTTTATATTATTATTATTTTATTATTATATTATTATTTTATTATTATTCATTATTATTATTATTCTGTTTAGTTTATTTTTAGTTTTTTAATAATATATCTCTAATATAGTTTGGAATCTTTTCTATCATGACAAATGTTTTGACATCATTGTAGAGTAGAATCTACTACTGTCATTATTATTATTATTATTATTATTATTATTATTATTATTATTATTATTATTATTATTATTATTATTATTATTATTATTATTATTATTATTATTATTTTTATTATTATTATTTTTAATATAATTATTACCATATTATTATTTTATAATTTATTAATTATTAATTATTATTAATTATTATTGAGTGATTATTATTAATAAAAGATACTATTATAAGTTAAAATTAGATTATATTTATTATTATTATTATTATTACCACCGCTTTTCTGAAAAAATTGTCCAAAATCAATATATTGATATGTATATATAGGTCGATATATTACTATTATATATATTATATTATATATTATATTATATGATATTATATTATTATTATTATTATATAATTATTATTATATATTATATATTATTATTATTATTATTATTATTATTATTATTATTAATTATTTAGCATTATATATTATTTTATTTTATTTTATTTATTATTAATTATAATTATTTTTATTTTTGTTTCTGTTGGAGTTCGAGAAATTTTTCTATCATGACAAATGATCTTTGCATCATTGTAGAGTAGAAGTCTAACTACTGTATTTTATTATATTATTATTATTAGTTATTTATTTTATTGTTATTAATGTATCTTTGACAGTATCTTAGCATTATATTTATATTATATTTATTATTTATTTATTATTACTTATTTTATATATCTATTATTAATATTATATTTATAACTAATAATTAACCTCGAAATTATTTTTCACTAGGTTATTCAGTTTATTTTATTATTATTATTATTATTATTATTATTATTATTTTTTTTATTAATTATTATGTATTATTATTGTATTATTTTTATGAAATTTTTAATTATTATTTTTTATTTTATTATATTTAATTTTTATTATTTTTAATTATTGAATGTCGTTGGGATTTTTCTATTACAATTACCACGACCAGTGTCATTACTACTGTCATTATTATTTCTACTAATATCATTATTATTATTATTATTATTATTATTATTATTATTATTATTATTATTATTATTATTATTATTATTATTATTATTATTATTATTATTATTATTATTCTTACATCCTTCTTAGATTCCCATACTAATTTTATTATTTATATAATTATTAAATATATTATTATTTATATTTTATTATTATATTATTTTATTATTATTATTATTATTATTATTATTATTATTATTATTATTATTATTATTATTATTATTATTTTTATTATTATTATTTCTTAATATAGTTTGGGAATCTTTTCTATCATGACAAATGTTTTGACATCATTGTAGAGTAGAATCTACTACTGTCATTATTATTATTATTATTATTATTATTATTATTATTATTATTATTATTATTATTATTATTATTATTATTATTATTATTATTATTATTATTATTATTATAATTATTAATATTATTATTTCTTAATATAGTTTTTATTATTATTATTTTCTTGAATAATATAGATGCCTTAACCGTTAATGTTTTTATAGTTAGAAATCTACTACATTTGATAATAAATGGATATAACTGATAATAGATTATAGAATAATATAATAATAATTTAATAATTAATAATTAATAATAATAATAATAATAATAATAATAATAATAATAATAATAATAATAATATTAATAATATGTTTACATGAATATATAACAAATTAATCATATATTTTTCAATTTAACCATAAATATTTTTAATAAATTTAAATAAAGATTTTTTTTCTTTAAAAATATAAAATAAACAAATACATTTATTCAATTTAAATTTACCTTACGTTTATATATCCTAATTGGTTATTACTTATTGCAATTGATTCAAATGTATATATATATATTATATATAGTATATAATATATATAATACTATATATATTATATAGTATATTATATATTTTATAAGTTATATTATATTATATATATATTATTATATTTATATAAGCAGTAGCCGGAGGTTAGAGTTTCACTCCACTCCGAATTATTTAGCAAGTCCAATATTTTTCGGTGGTCTGAGTCTTTAATATAATATAATAATATAAAGATATATAATTATTATAATAATAATATAATGAATAATAATAATATAATATAATATATATAATGAATAAGAATGTTTGTAATAATAACAATATATTAAATTAATAATTAAAATAATTTAATTAATTTTATAATAATAATAAAAATAATAAATATAATATTAATAATATGAATAATAAGTAATAATCAATATAATTAATATATTAATATATAATAATAATAAATAATATAGATATTAAACAATATTGTAATCCGAGTGAAATTAGTTAAATTGCTTATAGTATGGAAGGTAATAAACTAATGAATATTTATATTACAAGATCGTTCTTGGAATCAGACTCAGATATCAAGAATTCATCTAATAATAATATAATAATATATAATATATTACATAAAATAATAATATAAGTATATAATAATAAAATAATTATAATAATTTAATAATAATATAATAATAAAATATATAATAATATTAGATAATAATAATTAATTATATTAATATAATGATAATATATATATATAATATAATAATAATATAAATAATCTATAATAGTTAATAATAATAATATATATATAGATAATAAATAATATAATATAATAAAATATATATTAATAATAATAATAATCTAATAATAATTAATTTAGTAATGATAACAACATTAACATAAATACTCAAGAAATTTGATTGTATATAGAAGAGAAAATAACTAAAAGATTGTGTGATCGGTGGAAATTGAATTGGCTGTTGAAGCCATTAAGAAGAATTCTCTAGCTGACATATCTATGCAAAGCTGTGAAATAATTAGTGACTTTACTGATTAGAAAAGTATAATGATGCCCAAGAATGAAGAAATGTTTAGAGAGGTTTTAAGTGGTCTTAATAATATCCATGAATGTTTATATGTTGCAGTATGCTCTTCAATCCATGATTGCAGATTATAATTGAACCTTTATGGGTACAGATGATGCAACTAAGAGTACTATTTTAGATGTCAAGCGGCCGGAAACTACTATTTATAATAGGAAAACAAGTAGGAAATTATTTTACCAGACACAAATGGACAAAACTCTCACGATGTGTGAAACTAGTTGGTGGATGCACGATGGATTGTTCATGATCTAGGAGAAATTATTAAAGATTTGTTGAACTTTAGAGCTCGAATGACAAGATAATCAAATCTTCTTCAATTTAGATCTTTGGAATCTACAATACAAAGCAAGTTTGTTAGAAGTTTACTATTATATGTCATCAGTTTTCTTCTCAATCACTATTCTATTATGTACTACACTGCAATCCTCCTACTCTCTCTCTCTTCTCTCTCTTCTCTCTCTCTCTCTCTCTCTCTCTCTCCTCTCTCTCTATCTCTCTCTCTCAGTGACCAACAACAGCTCTTAATTATCATATTGAAAGTTGATGTTGTTTTAAGATTTTTCAATCAAACATCGCTTGATGAAACTTTTCAAACATTTTTGAAGTGCACAGAATTCTGGCTTTGTGTTATGAAAATGTGAGAAGCCTCATGTTGAATCACATGTAAATGAAAAGATGTAGGGCAATTACAATTTAGTATTCTGATGATTATTCAACCAATTAAGTAACAAGTTCATCAGCATAAATCAGCTTATCTATTAAATAATTTTACGAATTTTTAATCAATTGATTATGTACATTGGATTTGGATTGTTTGGATTTGGATTGTTTTGATTTGGATTGTTGGGGTTTGGATTGTTTGGATTTGGATTGTTTGGATTTGGATTGTTTGGATTTGGATTGTTGGGATTTGGATTGTTTGGATTTGGATTGTTTGGATTTGGATTGTTTGGATTTGGATTGTTTTGATTTGGATTGTTGGGATTTGGATTGTTTGGATTTGGATTGTTTTGATTTGGATTGTTGGGATTTGGATTGTTTGGATTTGGATTGTTTGGATTTGGATTGTTTGGATTTGGATTGTTTGGATTTGGATTGTTTTGATTTGGATTGTTGGGATTTGGATTGTTTGGATTTGGATTGTTTGGATTTGGATTGTTGGGATTTGGATTGTTTGGATTTGGATTGTTTGGATTTGGATTGTTTGGATTTGGCATTTACCTCACTTAAACGTGTACTTCAGGATTGTTGTTGATTGTTGGATTTGATTGTTGGGATTTTGGATTGTTGATTTGGATTGTTGAGATTTGGATTGTTTGGATTTGGCATTTACCTCACTCTAACGTTACCTTTCAAAATATATATTTCTCTACTCTGAAAAGGATCGAAACATAATTTTTCTATTTACAGGAGAAGAAAGCTTAACAGAACTGGAGTGGGCTTATCATAGCTACACAATATAAACGAAGAAAGTTATCAATCATTTTAATGTTTGGATAACAAAATGAAGA
>JABUQX010073903.1:15000-25000 GCA_015478945.1 Trachelipus rathkii | reverse complement strand
TGAGTCTGAGATCTGAGTCTGGTCTGAGTCTAAGTCTAGTACTAAGTCTTAAGTCTAAGTCTAATGCTAAGTCTAAGTCTAAGTCCTATGTTTGGTCTGACAGTCGAGTTCTGAGTCATGATGTCTGAGTCTGAGTTCTGAGTCTGGTCATGAGTTGAGGTCTGAGTGCTGAATTCTGAGCTCTGCTAGAGATTCGAGCAGAATCTGGCCTTGAAGAGAAGTAATTTTAGATACTTTAGATACTGTGGAAAGAAGGGATACAGGTTTTAGGAGGTAGAAGTGTTGGTGTATTTTCTTGGTTTCCATATATATAAATAATATATTATATATATAATATAATATATTTATTATATAATTATATACTATTATATATAGTTATAATATATATATATATTTATATATTATATAAGATATATATATATATATAGATAAATTCAAAGCTGTGAATCGCTAAGTTATGTAGTTATAATAATAGGAGGCCTGAAGTAATTAATTTGAAGAAGTATTAAAGTAAAGAAAATTACTTTCAGGCCTCCATCAATTATATATATATATATATATATATATATATATATCTTATATATTATATATATATATATATATATTAGTATTTAATTATTATTATATATATGTATATACTAATATATATATATATATATTGTAGCAGGAACTTAACATAAACACAGCCGAATTGGATTATCTCTTGTTCTCCACTGGGCAGTCTAGTTTGTGTAGTAGAAGGCTTGTGTAGTTATCTTTCTCCTTCTTGTTCCTTCCCTGCCCAGGTAGTAGTTGATGGTTGGTCTTTTATAACTCTCGTATTAGGCTTGTTTATTACGCTGGGGCCTTAGATCTACAGAGTTATCGGATTCGGACCTCATCACTGTGAGCTGCCTGTCGTTCAGCAAACAAAACTATATGGTTTTATGCTCTGTTTGATACTTCGAGGGTAATACCATCAACAAGCTGTGATACCCTTCTATAGTTATCTCTTAATGTATAGTGTTTAAACAGCTTAGTTTTGTTTTATTAATTTACATTTTCAGATTATAAAAATCCACGCTGACTAGGGGTTATTGAAAAATAATATTTTTACAATTTTATATAGCATAAACGTCTCGCTGACCTGCAGGCCATTTAAGTTTTCATTCTGTAAATGAAACATTAACCTTATTTCAAAAAGCTCGCAATAGAAAAAGAACCTCCAAAATATTTATTTAGCAATATGCCTAAGAAATAAAATTATATACAATAAAAGCAATAATTTTTTATAGAAACTTTGCTAAACAATTATTACTATAGTAAAACAACAACAACATATTATGAAAAAATAAATAATAAAAGCATAATAAAATGTCTTTTATAAGTTTTTAAACAAAGTAAATATATTACGATATAAATGCTACACCAGAATCCGTTTTCTTTAATTCACTTATTTTTTTACAAAAAAATAAATTTTTTTTAGTCACTATTTTAAATTTATTTTTTAAGCACACATTTGAATATATATCATTATATAAACACATATATAAATAATAGAGTACAATATAGGACTTCTCGCGTGAAAAGTGGAGCGCATTTTTACACTAAATTAGTTTTAAACACTTGAATATACTTAATAATCAATTAAAATCCACTTGCTGTTCCATGACCTGCTCAGTAAGATGAGGTGGATTTTCATTGAAATTCGAATCATCATCCGATTGAGGAACCATATGCAAAGGCAAATTATCAGCAGGTTGAGGAACCATCTGCGAAGTCGAATTACCAGCCAGTTGAGGAATCTCGTCAGAAAGATATGAAGCTTAGCTTGATGTTGATCTTTCTGGTGGCGATTTGAAGGAAGTTACGAATCATAAGAGCAATACAGTTGAATGAAATTAAACAGCGAAGTTGGTATGAGAGTCCTCCATCTTAGTTAACCATTCACTAATGAATTAATTTCGTCTCCATTCTCTCCAGATAATATATAATTATATTTATATATCATATCTGATGAAGAATATATATAGTATATATATTATATATATATTATATATATTATATATATATAATTATAAATATAATATATATATAATGTATATATAATAATATATCTAGTAATGACTATGTGACGCCATTGTATTGTACGTACTACCAAATTTATACTGATGATGTTCATTTCTTTATCATCCATATACGTCGCAGGTAGTGGAGTGTGTGCCAATTGATGATAGGGGACAAGACAGTCAGCCAAATTCGGTGTGTTATAACCATCTCAGTTTACGTTAAAAATTACACTAAATTGTCATTTCCTAAATATCTAGCAAAAACATGGAAGAAAAGCGGTGTAAAAACTATGAAAGATAAAAAAGTCTTCTTATTACAACAAGATCATTATATATATACGTATATTATACTATAATAATATATATATTATATGATAATAATTATTATATTATATAATATATATATATATAATGTATTATATATAATATATACTATTATATTAATTATTATATATATATATATATAAATATATATATATTATATATAATAAATATATTATTATTAATATATATATATATATATATATATATATATAACTAATTTGATATATATATATATTGTATATATATAATATATATATATATATATATTTATTATATATAATATATATATATGATAATAAATACTATATTATAATATAACTATAATCTTATATATATATATATTTATATATATATATATATATATATATATATTATGATATTATATAATATATATTCATATATAATATATTATAATATATATTATATATATATATTATATATTATTCATTATATAATATATATCTTTATATATATGTAAAGTATTATTATATATTAGATTATATATAATATAAATATATATAATATATTATATATATATATATATTATATAATATAATTATATATATTACTATATAATATTTATATATATATATATATATATATGTATTATATATATTATATATATATATATATATTATATATATTATAAAATATATATTATATATAATATATTATTATTATATTATATAATATATATATAATATAATATATATATATTTACAGGTTTATTTTTTTATTTTGCATTAAAATTAACGGAGGAAGGTCAAATGGTTTTTTTTATATTTTGTTTGTATTTAAATTTAATTGCAAATTCTTGAAAAGCGTAAATATTGTAAAATCCACGAGAGAGTTTGGAAAATTTTATTTTGAATTTTATATTTTTTTTTTTATTTTTTTAAAAAATTTCTTTTGATTTTATTGTTTTTAGTGAATAATTAAAAATAAAAAATAGAACGTTGTTTTGTTAAAGAGAAGGAAATAAATTGCCTATCGGAGTCCTGTTTGGAAATGTTACCAAATGTTTGATAGATTTATCAAGGTTCTTATGGTTTTAGCGATTTCGATTGCGGGTAAGTCAGTTGATTTTCTAAGACGTTCTTTTGCTCGATTTCAACTTTTTAAATTGACCGCTTCGATTCTGTTTCGATCTCCGGCTCCGGCTCAGCCCGCTCCGGTCTATCTGCTTTTGATAGGGTATCTATTTTGAAATTTAAAATAATATTTTTGCCTCGCCGACTCAGGATCAGTTTTTTGTTCTCAGCCTGCTAGATTCTTAGAAGTATAAGGTTTGAAAAAATAACAACTCGGTTCAAGCCTAACGCAAGCTTCCTTTGGTAATGGTAAAAGCAAGCGTAAAAGTGAAAAGAAAAAGGAATAAGATTCCTTTGCAGAAAAGAGACACGTCAACGATCATCTAAAGGTAAAGTTAAGGGAGCTAGTTGAATAGAAGCACTTTAATAGTAATTTAAACTGTACTTCAGATATAGTTCTAATGGAACGTGTATTTTATATATTCTTAATGGGAACTGTTTTCTAGTGTAGATCTAATGAAACTGTAAACTGGTGCATGATTCTAATGGAATGTATTCTGTAAAAAAATGGCGTTTTCTTCTAATTCGATATTTTAATTCTAGAAAACTTCAGACAAAAAAACTTAAAATGGCTCTAATTTTAATACCCTAATGTTTATGTTAATTAATTAAATTAATAAAAATAATTTAATAAATAAAGAGTGTCAAATGTGGAAAATGGAAGAGAAGTGCAATGTTTTGATTGAATGCCCCCGATCATACAAAAAAATTTTCTTTGTAAGAATGAAAATTTCGAATGAGAATTGTAGCTCTATATCCCACAATGATATTAGATTAATTGACATTTTAAACGTGTTGTTATTATTATTCTCATTGCTTTTAAACATGTTTTAATCATGTTTTAAACGTGTTAGAGTAGCATTTCATTAAACTTACATAAAATTACAGCTCCATTTGACTACATAGATTAAACAGATCCGATTAGAGCTACATCGCATACAGTTCCATTAGCACTTTTTAAATTAATGACTGGCCATTACAACTATACTTGCAGTAAAGGTCCACGTGAACTGATATCTTAAAGTTCCATTGGAGCTACTACAGAAACTTACAGCTCCATTAGAACTAATAGAATTACAGTTCATAGGAAACACATTAAAATTACAGTTTATGTAGAACTATATAGATTTACAGTTCCTTGAACTACCATTGTAAAGATCAATTTGATATACAACAGAATTAACACTTATTTATATAACTTACATTAGAAATTAAAGTCATTGAACTACATAGAATTACAGTTCCATTAGAACTATATAGAATTACAGTTCCATTAGAACTACATAGAATTACAGTTCCATTAGAACTATATAGAATTACAGTTCCATTAGATCTACATAGAATTACAGTTCCATTAGAATTATATAGAATTACAGTTCCATCAGATTTACATAGAATTTCACTTCCATTAGAACTGTGCAGAGTTACAGTTCCATTAGATCTACATAGAATCACAATTCCATAAGAATTAAATAGAATTACAGTTCCATCCTACAATCTTTCAAACTTTATAGCTCCAGTTCCGATTCCAACTTATAAATATTATCTAATTTGACTCCGATTCAACACCCTTGTCATTCATAAGCGCTCCGTAAAAGCAAAAAGGTTTGAAAACTCCTCATTAAACAGTTCTTTAAAATAATGGGAAAATTGACAGTAGTGGGGAAAGAAAGTGAGGTCAACATGTGTGCCATTTTAATTAGACAGGAGAACCAATGGAATTGAATCTCCTGAAGATTATGTTAGGGTATTAAAAGAATCCAAATTATATTCAAAAGTTAAATCCCTCATTTATTATTTTTCTGAGGTGATTGATATAATTTCCATTCATTTGATAAGGAGAGAAGATATTAATACGATAATTTTCTTTTTTGTGTCATCTGACCGTTCAAATTCTTGCACCGTACCAAAAAGCTAAGATAAGGGGATTAATTGGAAATCATTGTGAGCTTGTTTTCTAGAGTTTTTGGGCAATTTATACCATTTCATACTTATAAGCGTTTTAAAACATCTATCAGTTAAAGATTTCATACATGGTTTGTAGAATAAAGTATATTCCAAGCTAATATATTTATATGTTATGGAAAATACTAATTTTAAGCTGAATGGGAGCTTGTTTTGCTAACTATTTTTTTAAATTAGTTTGACAAAATGACCCTCAGTGAGAAACATCTATTTTTATTTATTAAAATAGTCCTTATTTGAATAGGCTGAAAGACACGTCAGAAATGGTTAGGTTGTTCTTATTACCCAGAAAAACAAGGTTTAAGAGATAGATCTACGAAAATGTGAGAAATTTGTGAAGCCAGCTGTGTGCCGTTGAATAGAATCCTTTAGTATAATTGTTTCTTTCCTATTACCTATTCCGTTAAACCAAGTAAATCAATCCGTAATAATTCTTATAACTTTTATGATTATTTAAAATACAGGATGTCTTTTCATCGATATCCAGGTCTGAGTTAAAAAAAAGTTATAATTTACCTTTTTATTGTGACACAAAGGAAAGTTATAATTTACTTTTTATTGTGACACAAAGGAATCAAGGTTACTGGTGTATTTATATTGTTCGATGGTAACTGATGTAAAAAAAATGTCCGGTATGTTAGATTACTGCCCCTTCTTGGCTTGGTTGACACCCCCTCCCCCTCACTTTGGTGGACAGCATGTTCTCTATCTATTATCATGCATTTCCTCTGGAAGCAAGTTCTTATTTACACTGTTCCCAAAAAGGAAAACTATCCTAAAATTTCGACACATCGTCATTTTCGCTGTTATTTTTGTTCCTCTGAAAGCTTTCGAATCTATCCTTACGCTGATGATTTTTAGTCATAAATCTTCATTATAGTTTAGGTCAGGAAAGCAGGTGCCGAAGATATCATTTCATCTTATTTTCTACAGTTCTTCCTTGCGCCCTCTTCCTATAGAGATTTCACGGTGATAATATTGTTATTCATAATAGGTAATAGTCTGAAGCTTTCTTGATAAGTATGGCAACAAGATCTAATATTTCTAACATACATCTTTCAGTTTTTAATCTTTTCTTCTAATAACCTTATCTCGAGTTGATTTTCTAAGATTTCTGCAACAGCTTTTTCTATCGCAGGCTCTTGTTTCTTCCTTTTTAACTTTTTTTATAAAAAATAGAGATAGAAATAATTTTCTTTCTCAATTCTTATTTTAATCTCTCTTCACCAGTGATGATACCATCTCATCCTTGACGCAACTACTGCTTTTTTTTTTACTTATACTACTAAAATATTCATTCGAATAGTTTTTAAAATCAATCTGTAGAGTGGTTTCTCTTGCATCTCAAATTTGAAAATACAATTTATCGAGCTTTGGTTAAAGCTTCCAAAACCTCTTGTTTTTTTTTTCTACAAGATGACTCATCCAAACGCTATGGAATAAACTACATCTTCCAGAAAACATTCATTTGTTCCTATTGACATTTTTTCTTTCTAGTGTTCTTTCATTCAAAATTTCATTGTTATCTCTGTTAAGTTGGAGAGCGAAAAAGTTTATAAGCGGTGAACTCTCATAGCGTAAACTTTTGCTGAGGGTTCTAACTGGTACCCCTCTTAAAATGTTTATAACGTTTTTCGAGATTTTTCTTATTTTTATATTTTCCACACTTCTCCACTCACGAGAAATATACCTATGTCTTATATGTCTTAAAATAATAATAATAATAATAATAATAATAATAATAATTAATAATAATAATAAATAATAATAATAAAATAATAATAATAAAATCATAATATAATAATAATAATAATCAATAATAATAATAATAATAATAAAAACTAATAATAATAATATAATAATAATATATAAATAATAATAATAATATAAATAATATTAAATCACACAGGCCAACATAACCTTATCAGGTGATCAAAGACTAAAGCTTCAAAGTGAGAAAGGTTAAATGTAGAAGGAAAAACAGAAGACGGTATAGAATTCCGCAGAACAGAATGGCTGGAAAGAAGGATTCATAATATATATTATATATATATATAATATATATATAATATTATATATATATATAGTAATACTATATATATATATAATATATATATAATATATTATTTAGAATATTTAAATAGAAGATTTATATAATATAAAAAAGCTTGTTTAGTGTTGCCAGAACTTTACACCAAATTAGTGTTAAAACTCGACATCCCTTGTACTACGAGGGCATCTCAACGGTTACATTTTATAGACACCTTGTACCTTGTATGGGTTATGCTTCGAATACATTGAATTGAAGTTTAGGATTCAATTTAGGGAGGGCTACAATAATTTTCCTTCTAGCCTCTTTTTGTAAGTATCTGATAACATAACTGCCTTCACACTATTTCATCACAAATATTCTGTTGTACAATCGACTACTCTTCTGTACTTCTGTACTTTTGAAATAAATTCCGGCTCCTATTAGAAAAATGTCGACACTTTCTAAGTGTTATACACCAAACTTTATTTCTAGTCTCCTTTGGCTAGTATCTGATAACATAACTCCCTTCTCACTACATCATCACAAATATTCTGTTGCACAATCGAACTACTCTTCTGCACTTCTGTACTTTTGAAAAGAATAATTACTCCTTTAAGAAAATTGTCGACACCTCCTTTTAAAACTTAGGTTGAACTGCCATTTTCCTATTTTTCATTTACTGTATACATTACTAATGAAGTACCGAAAATACTTCCCAATTCTCCATTACACTTTTACTAATTCAAACAATTCCAAACTCGTTGCAGTGATCCCCGCACCTTACTAGAAACATTGGATCCATCACTTGCAATAATTTTGATGAACCGGATGTGGAGATCCTTCACATATATTGTAGGTGGACGTCATGGAGGATATATATATATATATATATATGATATATATATAATATATATAGTAAATATAGAGAATATATAGAGAAAATATATATATATATATATTATAAAGTATTAGATATATATATATATATATATATATATATATATATTATATATATATATATATATATATATATATTATAATATAATATATATATATATATATATATATTATATATAATATATATATGACCTTATTAAATTTAGAGAAGCAAACCGATTTTTGAGAAACTTATTTGAAATGGTTGGTGGTAGGTTTCTGAATGGAATCAAAAGCATGTATGTAGATAGTGAAGCGTGTGCAAGAATAAATGGAGTTGAAGGGGAATGGTTTAATATTAGTAGTGGAGTGGAGCAGGGATGTGTTATGTCTCCTTATCTACGTAATTTGAATATGGATGAGGAAATGAAAGTATTAAGAGATAGGGGTGGTAGGGGAAGGTGCTAGACTGATGGAAAATGGAAGAAGGTGGAGGGTGCTCTTCTTATTGTACGCTGATGATATGATTTTGTCTGATGAATCTAATGAGAGCTTGAGATAATGAGAGAGGTTTGGTAGATTGTGTAAAAGGAGGAGTTTAAAAGTAAAAATGTAGATAAGAGTAAGGTGACGGCAGTGAGTGAAGAGAGTCTGCGGTGTGAAATCATGTTGGATGGCGAGCCGTTGGAACAAGTATCTGAGTTTTAAATATTTAAATTATATGTTGGATGAAAAGGAAACTGATGATGCAGTGTGTAGTAGGAAAGTTGTGAAGGTACGAATGTGGCCTATGCAATTAAATCCTTGGCGAATACAAAATGATTAAGTCTTGAGTGGCTAGTTTTTAACATGATGGTATGTTGTTGTCGATGATAATGTTTAGCAGTGAAACTATGGCATCGAATAAGGAGGTATAGATTTAAGGTATAATCTGAAAAATGTATAATCTTGGGGGCGTGATAGGTGTCAGAAGAATTGATAAAATGATTAACGATCTCGTTTGTGAGCTATGTGGTGTGAAGAAAACCGTAAACGAGAGAATAAATGAAAGTACACTGAAATAGTTTGTCATATGGAAAGGATGGATGATAGTCGGTCGGTTAAGCGGATGTACAGTGGTGAGTGTGCTGGGAATCGAAAAGCTAGGAGACCGCAGAAAAGTAGATTGAGTCAGTAATGGAATGTAAATTTGGCAATCGCAAGAAGAAAGGTGCATAATAGGAGTAAATGACGGGGTTTTGTGATATTGTTGTAGGCCTGGCCAAGAGATGAACCCTACATTGACGAGATACCACAGTGAGGATCCTTTGCATTCTTGTGAAGATACTAGGGTATAGTTTTTTTTAACTGCGACGACGAGCTCCCAGTTAAAGGTATCAAGGGGATGGTAAGGGCATTCATTTCGACTTACGTCATGTTCTTATGTTCTTCAACTTAACTATCCCATTTCCGTACATGTTACGTACCCTACCCCACAGTTGTGGATAGAGAAAGAAAGTATATATATATATTTAATATATAGTATATATATATATATATTATATATATATATATATGATATAATATACTATATATATATATATATATATATATATAATATATATATATATATATAGGTCAGCGTTTAGATTAGTGACACCTGTATCTAAAAAATTATGAATAGC
>JABUQX010073903.1:0-10000 GCA_015478945.1 Trachelipus rathkii | reverse complement strand
CGTACCTGCAACTACTCCAGAAACTCGCTTCCGCAGCGTCAATGGACAACTACCCCTTTGCGACCGCAGAGACAGTGGTTTCCACATGATGGCGCTATGCGCACTTAAACCATCAAGTACGGCGCATCTGAACAGAGTCTACACTCAGCCAAATGGATAGGGAGAGGGGACCTGTTGCGTGGCCTGCAAGATCGGCCCCCGACCTCACGGCCCTAGATTATTTTCTTTTGGGGGCATGTGAAGAGTGTTGTGTGTACATTAACTAACCCAGTCAACACAAAGGAGGAACTGATTCAGCGAATATTCACTGCGTTTTTTGATCAAATCAGACAACAGTGAGGGGTGTTCAGTAGAGGTCCGACAGGCATATGGCACGGCGATGTAAGAAATGTAATACAGGTACAGAGCAGTCACTTGAACACCTCCTGTATTTTTTCCCCAATAAAATGATTTCATAATAAGCTACCATTGTTTGCTTTACAACCCCGCGTCAAAACACATACGTTGTTTAAACAAAATATCCTAATTGTTACCTCTATCAACCTCGGATAACAGATGTACCCACGCACACATACATAACATTTGAATACCCAAAATCTTCGTTACGCAAGTAACACGCGTCAAACAACTATCACGTGGTTTATCTTCACATCATCCGTAACTTTGAATCGAAGCGTTATACAACATAGCTTTTTAACAAACACGTTCTTTTCTGATTGGCCCATTTGGCCGTCCTAAGTTCTTTTCGCAGATGCCTTTTGAATCTCCTGCATGTATTATATATATATATATATATATATATATATATATATATATATATATATATAAATTATATATTATATATATATATAAATATATATATATATAATAAATTTATATTTATATATATATATATATTTTTACATTGATGTCTTAAGTTAAATTGCTTAAATTAAATGGTTAAGAAGGCCTGCGCAGATATTATACAGTATAAATATAATTTAAATAACTTAATTAAACTAAATAATAATTATATTTACTAAACTTATTATTAATTAGGTAATAATTAGGATTATTTACTAATTTTATAAAAATAATAATTAAAAAAGCAATTTGTCTAAAAAAATAAAAAAAATTAAAAAAAAATCTCAAAAAAATCCCCAACCCTAGAGTATTAAAGCTACCGGTTCGAGTGTGAAAATATTGTTTCATATTTAAAGTTTTCGAACATAGAGTCGGGTCATTTTATCATGATACTTTGGGTTCAATATATCATTTTCCAATATTATTTTCTTATGCAAAAATCATAACTCGAGCAAAGGACAAATCAATTCGAATTTTTTTAAGAAGAAGACATTTGAAAAAGTAAAAAGTTCCGGTAAGTTCCGGCCGGAACCGGAACTTCTAAAAAATCGAGGTTCCGGCCGGAAGTTCCGGCCGGAACCTGGTTCCGGTACATCCCTAATATATATATATATATATATATATATATATATATATATATATATATATATATATATATATATATATATATATATATATATATATATATATATATATATATATTATATATATTTTATATATATATATATTATATATATATATATTGGTATATATATTATATGATATTTTTTATATAAATATATATAAATTATAAAATATATAATAAAATATATATATATATAATATATATATATATATATATATATATATATATATATATATATATTTTGTTTAGAAAAGCAAACAAATAATGAGAAGGTAAAGAATTACTGCCTCTCTGGGATTGAACCACCGCATGTTGCGCCGTGAGGACAATATGCCCGGTGCTATTAATGAGCCATCCTCCAACCCAAAAAATTAGATTCATGAACAATTATAAAGCAACCGAGGTCCCGTCAAGGCGACATCACCAAGTGTCCAGCCTGCCCTATCTCTCGTTCTTTATGTTTTGAGCAGTTTAAATTACTGCATATTAATCGCAATTCATATAAGATGTAAGAAAGAACATATTTTAATGAGAAGGTAAGAATTAACTGCCTTCTCTGGGACTTGAACCAACCGCATGTTTGCGCGTGAGGAACAATATGCCGGTGCTAATAATGATTCGGAGCCATCCTCCAACCCAAAAAAAGTTGGATTCAAGAACAATTATAAAGCAACCGAGTTCCCGTCAAGGCGACATCACCAGGTGTCCAGCCTGTCCTATCTCTCGTTCTTTATATTTTTAGATGTTAAATAGTTGCTAATAATCGCAAATTATAAAGATGTTAAAGAAAGAACATTAATGAAGAGGTAAAGAAATAATGCCTTCTCTGGGATTGTTAACGCACCGCGCATGTTGCGCGTGAGGCCAATATGCCCGGTGCTATATGATTGAGCCATCCTCCAACCCAAAAAAGTGGATTCAAGGACAATTATAAAGCAACCGAGTTCCCGTCAAGCGACATCACCAGGTGTCCACCTGTCCTATCTCTCCGTTCTTTATATTTTTTAGATGTTAAATATTGCATAATATGCAATTATATAAGATGGGTTAAAGAAAGAACATTTAATGAGAAGGTAAAGAATTAACTGCCTCTCTGGGATTGAACCACCGCAATGTTGCGACTGAGGACAATACCCGATGCTTTACCACTGGGCCATCCTCCAACCCAAAAAGTTGGATTCAAGAACAATTATTAAAGCAAAACACAGAGTTCCCGTAAGGGATATCACCGGTGTCCGCCTGTCCTATCTCTTCGTTCTTTATATTTATTAGAATGTTATATTGCATAATAATCGCATTTATATAAGATGTTAATGAAAGAACATATAATGAGAAGGTAAGGAATTAACTGCCCTCTGGGATTGAACCACCGGATGTTGCGCGTGAGGACAATACCGGTGCTATATGATTGAGCAATCCTCCAACAACAAGTTGGATTCAAGAACAATTTTAAAAGCAACCGAGTTCCCGTCAAGGCGACATCATCAGGTGTCCAGCCTGTCCTATCTCTCGTTCTTTATATTTTAGATGTTAAAAATTTGAATAATAATCGCAATTATATAAGATGTTAAAGAAAAAACATATAAATGGAAGGTAAAGAATTAACTGCCTTCTCTGGGATTGAACCACAGCATGTTGCGCGTGAGGACAATATGCCCGGTGCAACATGCGGTGGTTCAATCCCAGAGAAGCAGTTAATTCTTTACCTCTCATAATATGTTCTTTCTTTAACAATATATATATATATACGATTATCTATGCACATATTTAACATCTAAAAATTCAGCAATTAAAATTGGATAGGCTGGACACCTGTTGATGTGCCTTGACGGAACTCGGTTGCTTTTTATATTGTTCTTGAATCCAACTTTTGGGTTTGAAGGATGGCTCAATCATATAGCACCGGGCATATTGTCCTCACGCGCAACATGCGGTGGTTCAATCCCAGAGAAGGCAGTTAAATTCTTTACCTTCTCATTATATATTCTTTCTTTAAATCTTATATAATTGCGATATTATGCAATATTTAACATCTATATATATATCTAGGACTGCGGAGTCGTAAAATAAATTTTTCGACTCCGCTCCGACTCCGACTACCTTAATATTCAAATTTTGGATTTTTCGACTCGACTCGACTCGACTCGACTCGACTCGACTCGACTTGACTCGACTCGAATCTACTATTCAACTTTGTTCTGAAACAAAGGATGACTCCGCTCCAGCAGTCAATATTTAAAATTTCGACTCTGAACTTTCGATTAGTGCTTCAGAGATAAAGTACAAAAATTTTTTGTTTCAACAATTTTTTTTTGCTTCTGCTGTTTTTGCGAATAAAAACAATATACACTTTCCCAATGATCTAATCTCAAATGCTATATCGGTAAAGTACCTAAAGACATAAGGAATGCAGGCCTCAACACATGACAAACAAATATATTTCAGTTTCGGAAACAAATGTATAATGTAATTATAATGCAAATTTTTTTTATTTTATTATCATAAAACAGCCATTATAAAATTTACAGTTTAATACTTAAGTTTTCAATAATAATAATAATAATAATATAATAATAATAAAATAATCATATTAATAATAATTAATAATAATAATAATAATAATAATAGATAAATAATGATAATAATATAATAATAATAATAATAATAATAATAATAATAATAATAATAATAATAATAATAATAATAATAATTAATAATAAATAATATAATTAATAATAAATAATATAATAATAACCATTAACAGAATCGCTTATGAAATAAAAAAACAAAAGAATTAGGTGAGAAAAATTAAAGACTTGGATTTTTATAATTTAGGATATGTTTTATTATATATATATATATATATATATATATATATTATATATATATATAATATTATTTATATATTATATATATATTATATTATATATATATAATATTATATAAATATATTATATATATATATATATATAGTATTATATATAATAAATATTATAATATTATATATATGGAATTGCCTAAACCTACACAAAAACTCAGAAAATTCCCCTTTGAGACCTGTAATATCTATGTGCTGAACGGTTACACACGAAATTGCCCAATATCTGAACAACATTATCTGACCATATCTTAATAACTCTTTCATAGTTAAATCAAATAATGAAACTATGTAAATTATCAAACTTAAAAACTTGAAGCCACTAATATATTTGCCTCCTAACTTGATGTAGAATCTTTGTTCATAAAATGTACCCGGTTCTTGAATACGATTGACATAAATTACCGAAGTGGTATCGACACAAATAACTACCCCCACCGAGAATATAATAAGAACAAATATATGCAGGAACCTTTTATTGATTTGTTGTACTCAATACACGTTTAATTTTAAAGAAAACACATATATCTACAAACTGATGGAGTGCCGATGGGCTCACCACTCGGACCTACATTTGCTGACTTTTATGTGTCCAATTTGGAAAACAAAATCCTTCGTGAAACAAACAACTTTAACCCCTATTTTACATAAGGTATGTCGACGAACATGCTTAAATTCACATACCGGAAACTTAGGTTACATAATGATATTGTTTTTAGACACTAAAATCAATGTTAAATTCTGACGGGCTTATAACTAAGGCCATCACTTCGTCAACCCAACTGATAATGGTCTGAATATGAACTGTGGCCTATTCAACGACTATTTACAAAGAATCTATTGTAAAAAATTTTTAGTTTACAGAGCATACAACCTATGTTCAACTTGGGAAAACTTTTTGATGAAGAAATTTGCCGCATTTAAGTAAAATTTAATTAGCTGTGATCATCCACAACTTTCGTTTTTAAAATTTAATTAAATAAAACCCAACAAAATTATATAATAAAGAAAGTAAAACTAATCAGAAAAATTCGATAAATAATTTTTTCTTCAAAACTTCCAATGCTATAGGCTTCAATAAGGAAGAGAAGTGCCTTCGTCGTAATATTTTGAATTCTCACCTCAAAACTAAAGAAACCTCAAAAATTAAAGTCAGACTATACAATAAGTCCAAACAACTGTCATCTTCCTAGCACAAGAGATGCTTTGCCCGCGACAACCATCATGTTGTGTACCAATTTAACTACCCTGAGTTAGACTGTACGTCAACATATATTGGTTACACGAATAATAGATTGTCGGACAGGGCATATCAACATCTCTATAGTCCCAGCAAAATCTTTGAACTTTCAATACGGCGCATGGTCAATCAACTATTAGTAATATTTCTAAAACTTCACTAATATTAATACGGATCGTGGTGAAGTTCAGAAACATTTAAAATTGCTGAGCGCCTATCTTTACATCAAACAACGCAACCAGAACGTTAACATAAACGTTTAATATATTTATCAAGTAATACTCAATATCATTTGAATTACTTATTATATATCATTTAAAGACCCATTCGCTTATAAGAATAATCCTCTGAAGATGTCTCAAGTATAGAGACGAAACGCGTCGGGAAATTTATGTAATATTTTCTTCTTCTCTTGTATATTATTTTCAAAGACTTATTTTAAGGAATTAAATTATGTACAAAACATAAATTTTAGAACGTTCAAATAATTATAATAATAATAATAATAATAATAATAATAATAATAATAATAATAATAATAATAATAATAATAATAATAATAATAATAATAATAATAATAATAATAATAATAATAATAATAATAATAATAATAATAATAATAATAATAATAATAATAATAATAATAATAATGAAGTAATATAGTTCTCTAAATTTTCAACTCCCGATTCGACTTCTGACTCCGACTCCGACGTCCACTTACAACAGGAATTTCGACTATCCGATCCGTCCACTACAACTTTACACGGAATTTCGACCCGGACTCCGACTCGACCCGACTCCGACTCCGGACACCACTTGGCACAGAGTTTCGACTTTCCGACTCCGACTTCCGCCTCCGCCTCGGAAAAATTGCACGCCTCCACGACTCCGACTCCACGACTCCGACTCCGACTCCGCAGCCCTGATATATATATATATATATATATATATATATATATATATATATATCAATATAATATATATATATATATATATATATATAATATATATATATATATATATATATAATATATATATATATATATATATATATTATATATAATATAATATATATATATATATCAATCATCATCATCATCATATCATCATCAATCATCAAAACCATCTTTTTCCCCAGACTGGGGGTAAAGTGCGTAACATGCACCGGAAGTAAGAAAAATAGTAGAAAAATAAATGAAGCAAGTAGAAAAGAAAGCCCAGCATTACCGCCCTCTTTATACCTTTAAGTGAGAACTCGTCGCAGTCATAAAAATTCCATCCTAGAACTTCACGGTACCGACGGGCGATGGACCTCAATCTATGCATCTTCGTCAATGTGGGGTTCCAATCTTGGCCCGGTGGCTACACCATACTCCTCAACAAACCCGCATTTCACTCTGTTATACACTTTCTTCTCGCTCTGCCAACTCACATTTCTCCTCCTCAGGCATTCCTTTCTGACTCATTCCACTTTCTCTTCTCCCAGCCAGTCGATTCCAACACACTCACCACTATGTCACCGTTTAAACGATCCGACTATCCAATCACACATCTTTCCAACATCACCAACATGTCAAAGTATTTTCATTATTTTCCCTCATTTACCCATTCTCCACACCAAACAAATCTCTAATACGTTCATTCCTCTTTTTAAAATCATTGTCTTTCACACCTAGCATGCCACTAAGATTGTCATCTGAAACACATTTGTAAATTAATCTATAACTCTTATTTCAGACCATAGTCCCACTACTATACATTTACACGGGTAAACAACATACCCTAATGTAAGACTCTAGCACACTCAAGACTTAGTCCCTTTACATCCCCATATTGTTCAGGTGCCAGCCCACCTTAGTGACATTCACATTTTCCTACTACACCTCTGCAATCATCCGCTCTCCTTTTCATTCACATAAATATCCCAAATATTTAAATTCAGACACTTTTTCCAAGTTGGTCACGACTATACATAATTCACACGAGGACTTTGTCCTCACTCGAAAAATAACCATACTCTATACATTTACCTTTCAAACCTCCTTTTACAAAACCCTGGGCCAAATCTCTACCAACAGTCCTCTCACACTCTCTTCAGATTCTCCCACACAAAACCAAATCATCCTCTATATAAAGGTGGGAATGCTCCACTCTCTTCCCATTCTCTATCATTTTAACACTTATCCCTTGTCACCCCTACCTCTAATTTCTTCTCATAACTCATCCATATACAGATTTGGATTGCCAAGGAGACATAGCACATTCCTGTCTCACTCCGCTATTAATATTAAGACAATCACTTTCAACTCCATTTATTTTTACACATACACGCTTCACACTATCGTCATACATATTTTGATCTATTTCCAGAGGCTTTACCACCTAATACCATATACATACACTGCCATAGAAGCTCCCTATTCAATCCTTTATTTATACGCTGTTGCAAATCCATACCTCCTAAATACAATTTATTCTTCTCCTCCTCATTATCCAATATTTGTTTCAATGTTCAGATTTCATCCACACATCCTCTACCAATTCTAAACACACCTTGTTCTTCCCCAAATCATTTCTTCCAAGTCATTCGACACATTCTTTCGAAGCCCTCTAAAAATACCAACATTATTTCCCATACAACACTCAATAACACCATACCTATAATACTTTACAGTTACTATTCCCCCTTACCCTTATATATAACGGTGCTAATATTGCTCTCCTATTGCTTCTCCTCAATCTCGGAACTAACACTCCATAAACGCTTTGTTTTATTTCCAATCCAATCAATCACCACTCGCCCCATATTTCTATATATATATAATATTATATAATATATATATATATATATATATATTATATATATATATATATAATAATAATATATATATATAATATATATATATATATATATATATATATATAATATATATATATATATATTATATATTTAAATATATATATATATATTATATATACTATTTTAATATATATTATATATATATATATATATATTATTATTATATATAATATATATATATATATATATATATTTATTAATATATATTATATATATATATATATATGTTTTGTGCGGTCGAATCTGAAGAGATTTTAAGAGGATTGGTAGAGAGATTTGCAGGGTGTGTAAAGGAGGGGTTTTGAAGTAAACGTAGATAAGAGTAAAGGTTATGGTTGTGAATGAGTGAGGACAGCTCTCGGTGTGAAGTTATGCTAAGATGGCGAGCAGCTGGAACAAGTGGCTGAGTTTAAAATTTTGGATATATATATATATGTTGGACGAAAACGGAACGGATGATGCAGAGTGTAGTAGAAAGTTGTGAATGGCAGGAAAGGTGCTGGTGCATTAATCCTTGGGTGGATGTAAAAGCAAGTCTTTGAGCGCGCTAGGGTCTTGCATGAGGTTATTGGTTGTTATGTGTTAATGTATAGTAGTGAGACTATGGTCTGAAATAAGAGTATAGATATCTAATAAAAGTTCAGATGGACCATCTTAGTGGCGTGTTAGGTGTGAAGACAGAATTGATAAAATGAGGAGATGAACGTATTACAGAGTGTTTGGTGTTAAAAAGGAATAATGAGAGAATAATGGAAGTACGTTTTAGTAGGATGGGATCTAGTGATTGGTTAAGGCGGATGTATTAGTGGAGTGTGTTGGGAATCGACGGCTGGGAGACTGAAGAAAAAGTGGATTAAGTCAGCAAAGAATGTCTGGAGGAATGAAAATGTGAGTTTGGAAGGGGCGAGAAGAAATGTGCATAATATGAGTGAATGGAGTGAATGGCAGGGTTTGTGAGGGTGTATGGTTTGGCCTACCTGGGCCAAGGGATAACCCCACATTGGCGAGATCCAATAGAGATGATCCCGTCGCGGTTCCCTGAAGCTCTAGGGTGGATTTCTAACTGCATCGAGTTCTCACTAATATGTATAAGGGGCGGTAAGGCGGGCTTTCTTTTCGACTTTTGTGTCATTTTCTTCTTCTACTTTTCTTGATCCGCTTGCCATCTTAACGAGCGAACGCCGATCCGCTGTCCTTTGGAAAAGGTGGTTGTGATGAATGTGATGAATGATGGTGGATGATCATATATATATAATATATATATATATATATATATATATATATATACTATATATATATATATATAGAATATATAATATATATATATATATATATATTTATATATTAATATTATAATATAATATATTATATATAATGACATACTTTACATTCATTAAATGGAAGTTTATTTAGTGTTATATTTATATGGAATTTTTTACGCCGTCAAATACGTAGGAAAAATGAATAACAAACAAAGAAAATAGGGAAATCGCATCATGCAGGGGTAAAGGAGGTGCAAAGTACCAAGACACAAGTACCAAAGTACAAAAGCTC
>JABUQX010073902.1:17500-20865 GCA_015478945.1 Trachelipus rathkii | reverse complement strand
TATATAATATATATATGTTTATTTTATATATAAGTGATTTTTTCCTCTCTTCTCTCTCTCTCCTCTCCTCTCTCTCCTCTCTTCTCTCTTCTCTCTTCTCTTCTCTCTCTCCTCTCCCCTCTCTCTCTCTCTCTTCTCCCCTCTCTCTTTCTCTTCTCTCCTCTCTCTCTCTCCCTCTCCTCTCCTTCTCTCTCTCTCTCTCTCTCTCTCTCTCTCTCTCTCTTCTCTCTCTCTCTTCTCTCTCTCTCTCTCTCTCTCTCTCTCTCTCTCTCTCTCTCTCTCTCTCTCTCTCTCTTCTTCTTCTCTCTCTCTCTCTCTCTCTCTCTCTCTCTCTCTCTCCTCTCTCTCTCTCTCTCTCTCTCTCTCCTCTCCTCTCACTCTCTTCTCTCTCTCTCTCTCTCTCTCTCTCTCTTCTCTCTCTCTCTCTCTCTCTCTACTCTCTCCTCTCTCCTCTTTTCTCTCTCTCTCCTCTCTGTTCATTTCAACTTTATAATTAAGGGAAAAAATTAACTACGGTTCGTCGAACCAGCTCATCATTGTGTATATATATATATATATATATTATATATAATAAAATATATATGATATATATATAATATATATATATATATATATATAATATTATATATATATATTATAATATATATAATTAAATATATATATAATATATATATACATATAACAATAATATATATTATATATATATATATATATATATATATATATATATTATATATATTATATATATATTATATACTAATATATATATAATATATAATATATATATAATATATTATATATATATATATTTATATATATATATATATTATATATATATAGATACATATATATTATATATTATATATATAATATATATATATATATATATATATATATATATATTATATATAGTATATATTATATTTTATTATAAATATATAGATAATATTTATATATATATTTATATTATATATATATATTATTATATATATTATAATATATATATATATATTATATTATATATATCTATATATAATATATACATATATATAATATATATATATATATATATATAGTTATATATATATATAATATATATATATATAATATATAGTTATATATATATATATATATTATATATAATAATATATTATTAATATATATACAGTGTATATATATACAGTGTATATATATATATTATATATATATATATATATATATATATATATATATATATATATATATCATATATATAATATATATATAATATATATATATATATTATAAAGGGCATTCCATATAAGTTTCATGGTGGTATAGGAGTACTGGGGAACTGGAGTCTAAAAGTTTTGGGTGGGTTCGATTTTTTTCTGAGTGGAGCCGAAATCTTTTTTGGTGGAGCTGGAGAATAATAATATTGTACAATGAAGGGGTTCGGAGCCGTAGCCGAGACTTTTTAAAATTGTGGAGTCGGTCAGAGTCGTGTATTTTAAAATGATGGAGCCGTCAATAGGCTCACCGACTCCTAAAATCTTCCTATAAAAATCAATGGTAACGAATTTTGCATTAATTTTAATAGGCCAAGAACATATAAACGCCCGAAAAACCTTTTATTACGAGATTTGTTCCTCAAAAATACAATGGACCGAGTTTGATATTTTTAAGTTGGAAAAGTTCAATTTGATTTAAAATTTGTATACCAATAATTTTTTAATTTCAAGTATATATTATATATATATATATATATTATTATATATATATATTATATATATATATATAATATATATATATATATTATATATTATATATATATTAATTATATATATTATATTATAATATATATAATTAGTACTTAAATCGATAATTCTTATTAATTATATATATATATATAGTTATTGTATATTATATTATATCTATATATATATGATATATATTATATAATATATAGTTATCGTACCGTTATATATACTAGGATACTATTAATATATATTTTATACTAGTTATATTATAAGTAATTATATATTATTATAATATATTATATATATTATTATATATATATATATTATATATTATTATATATATGTAGCCACATTAATCTTGAAAAATTTTAATTTATGTTCGTACTTATGCCTAAGATTTGCGCGAGCAAATTCTAGCATTAAGTCCAAAGTAAAATTCATAATATAAAACTCGTCTTTTGAGTATGCTCTTTCAGTCAGATACAGGTCAGATCAATTATTAAGAATTTAGAAAGAAAATCTCACTCAAGATACTCTCTCCAAAAATCCTCCCGGCAAAAGCGATAAACTTCAAGGAAAGGCTGCGGAACTTCAATTTATCGATCCAAAATTTCTCGGCGCTAAACGAAGGTCTTGAGGCAAGTTCGAAAACGCACTGGAAAAGCTGCGACTTGCAATTCCGCCTACAAGGTATCTCAACAGAAGGGACTTTTGTTACTTTTTTACTTTCATTGCATATTTTACTTATGTTGAATAAAAACATCTTTTCAAATATGAAGAAATTTTTTCCGTTAATATTACCATCCTCTTACTTATAGGGTGCTTGCTCTTAAATAAGCCACAATCTAGCAAGTCGTACCCTAATATAATTGGTGAAAAAAACCCCCCCCCCGGAGCCTGAACACCCAGAACTTTTCAATCAAACGCCTTCTTAAAAAAAAAACAAACAAAATGAAGAAAAGAAAAAACTACATAATACTTAAAATTCTCATCAAACCACTACCGAGAAAGATGACTCAAGCAATACGAACATTCGAATAGGAACCTTCAATTTGCATATTTTAATTAATTTTGGATTTATGGTTTTCATCTTTTCCAAACTATCACAGTTCGAGGATTCATCGTAGACATAGCAAAACTTCCTTTTCGGCCATGGATTCTTTTCATCATCAGTTTGGATTATGGGCAGAAAACTCATTTTTGAATTCCACTACGGAACTCTGATTCCTTTTTCGAATTCTAAATGGTTCTGTGACCTCTCCCTTTTTATGTATGAAGAAATTTTTTTTCAATAAAGGACATTAAAATTTCAAGCAAACTCGCCTATACATATGTTAACTTCCCTTTACGGTGCTGGATTTCTATTCATCATTTTAAGTTTGGGATTATGGGCAGAAATTTCTATTTTTGGATTTTCCACTTACGAATTTGATTCCTTTTCGAATTCTAAATGGTTCTGTGGCCTCTCCCTTTTATGTATGAAGAAATTTTTTTAAATAAGGCCTACATTTCAGAGCAAACTTCGTCTCTTTAAATATGTTCAAGGCAATGTTTCTCTCGGTAACATACAGCGTTTTGAAAACTAATTTTACGTGCGCATTGTCAAATCATGGATTACAGATTAGG
>JABUQX010073902.1:10000-15000 GCA_015478945.1 Trachelipus rathkii | reverse complement strand
ATGATAGTGGCTCATAAGAGTAAAGTATCCCTTTAATTGGGCTACGCCCTTGAAATTCACAATATTAATTCATTTAATAATAAATAGTAAAAGTCCCAAGTTTGGGACCCCTGGGTTACCTGTAACCCCTAAAAAATGGGGTTAGGGGCTGGAGCCCCCCCCCATTTCATTTTTTGTTAAAAATTTCAACGGATTCTTCTTATTCAGGTCAAAAAAACTATTATCGTACCAATTTTCAGCCAAAAATATTATATATTTCGATAAACAAAATATAGTATATATATTATTATATATATATTATATATATATATATATATATATTATATATATATATATAATATATAAGTAGATATATATTTACACATACTCTTATATCAAATTTCTTAAGTAAAAAACTGTACAAGTAACCGGCATTTCCATTTAAATTCCTTTTGACAACGTTTTGAAATTTCATACTTCCCTTGATTATACTACAGATATAAAACTATATTTTGATAAAGTTTTACATCAATCAAAGTCATAATTACATAATTATAAACATATCGAATTACCTGTCAAAGATAGGCCTTCGATTTTGAGAATTTTCATTTTGAAAGTTTTCCCACCCACCCCTAATTAACCAGGTGCTCAATGATTGTCAGACTTGGTTAGTATTTCAAGTTGGTCTTAACACTCTAATCTTTCATTTACGTAAGTGTCATTGACCTCCTTTAATCGAAAGGTCAAGTTTTGACCTCAGATGACCTTTCAAATTTTTTACATTAAAAATTCAATATATTTTAGCTTGCAATCGTCCTAGAAAAATAAAATTTATATCAAATTAATCAGAAAAACATACAGAATCTGATAGTTATTGTTAAAATTGTTAATTATCTTTAATTAAAAAATTACAATTATTATGTAATTTCTCTGCGAATAAACATATCCAGTTTACAACATGTGATTGTTGCCAGAGGTTTCTGTTGTAAACTTCTAATGATTTTTACGATAAATCTACATTAGTTCGTTTGATAAATTTATTTATTTACTATATAATTTTAAATTTGCTAATTTTTGATAATAAATTTGTTATTGAAATATTAATAATTCAATTTAAAGTTTATTTAACTAATTGCTCACCGTCAACCCCCTCGGCGTCGTTTTGATCGACTATAAAACGGCGAGAGCGACCGAGGAGCATTATTATCTTAATTTACTGCACTTACGATCGATTCTGTCCTCTTAAATTGCATCCCGAATCGAATCAGTCTACGAGATTCATTTATAATGCAGTTACAGTAGTTAATATTTTATGATGAAGCTTGTTCCTCTAATGAGCTTCCCCCACCATTTAGAGGTTCAGCGCTGTTTTTGGAAGCGTCTTACCGATGTTTAAGTCAGGGCTGTTGAATGCTTTTTTTTTGTAAATTCACAGCGGCACCATTGAAATTTTCCTTCCGTTAAACAGTGATCTTAGAATTTTTATAGGTATATCATTCATAAAGCCTTCCTGGACAAGCTGATAGGACCCCACTAATGGCTATTCAGCCCCCCTTCTATCCTATTTCAGATGTTAGAAAAAAAGGCATTATTTTTTGATTCGTTTATATATTAATTTTTTGATAAGTGTTTTGACGTTATATATCGAATCAGTCTCTTCTGATTGTGTTGTTCTATTTGGAATGACCCAATTTTGATAGTGGACACACGAGTCGATATATAATGTTGAAGTACTTCATATAGAATAGTTCACAGTCTTGGATTAATCCGATTCGCCTACGGTTATTTGGTAACCGGTTTTTATCACCGGACCAAATATCTGTGCAAATCACCTTCCAAGTCGCTCTTTTTTTATTTCGTCTTAATTTTTATGTCCAGTTTTATTTGTAGGTGGAGAAATCTTCGAGGTTTTTGTCTATCTTTTTGCTCTCCCTCTCTCTATTTCTTCGGCGAAAGCTAAAAAGATATAATATTTACAAACACCTTTGTACCCAACGTGATGTATACTACCTTTTTGTTTATTTTTTTACACAAGAAAACAATAAACTCACACTCAAAAAAGTAAGCAAAAACGCTAAAAGGGAGGGAGAAATTGAAAGGATAAAAGATTTGGAGAAAATTCAATATAAGAGGAATGCTCAGGAAATTTCAAATTTAAAGATTTGTTTAAAGAATGTTTCATAGAGAAAAAAAATCTCGTCGTAGTTGAAATTAGAAATTTCAATTAAAATAAGTAGGTCAAAAATTACTGTATCGTCGCTAAAAAATGAGAATCATTTTTATTAATATTGAAAATTAAATATAAATTGTAAATGGTATAGAAAATAGAAAGTTAGAAATAATAACTAAAAATCAAAATCTAAATATTTGTCAATATTTCATATGTGAAATCTGCATTTTCAAGAGTTGTCATAAAACCGATTCTTGTTATAAAAATGTTATAGTAACATTCCCCCTTTAAATATTATAAACGAAAATTACTCTTTATATATATATATTTATTAAAATAAATATATAAAATTATAAATATTTATTTAGAAATATTAAAAAATCGTCTCAATAACGGATCACGTAGTCTCAGAATTTGCCTCATAAATGAGACAAAATCGGAATGCAAATTTTCGATTGTATAATTTTCAAATATTCAAATTAAATATTTATAAAGCATAAATTATAATTTTTATAATTTCAAATCATCAATTGATGGTTTATATCCATATATATATATATACATCCATAGATTTTTGTCGTAAAATAATAAAATTTATGGACCAAAGTTCAGCGAGTTTTCCGAATTTTGTGTAACATTTGATGTCGAATTATCATCAAATCCGTGCATGGTAAAATTTAACTAGTGGTTTGGTAATATTAGTTTCCCGTGGTGGTGGAGCAAATATTAGAACCCCCCAGACAGAGGCTTCACCCCTGTCTTGTAATAATAATTAGTTTCCAAGAATTAGACATTTGCTTATTACGGTTTCTTCTTGTTTTCCTTGTTTTCTAAACAGAAACGAGAAACATTAGGAACCTAAAATAAAAATTATTACATTGGAAATTTGTCTTTCTCCTAGAATGCTTGCATTTCTAGAGATTGACGATTCCTACAAATAATAATTATATTGGTAGTCATTACCATTAATAATAATTATTATTATTAATTATTATTTATATTATTATTATATTATTATATTATTATTTTTATTATGTATTATTATTATTATTATATATTTATTTTATTATCATCAATCATTTATTTTAGAAGTAGTTAGTATACTGCTTTCTATTATATATTATTATTATTATTATTATATAATATATTAATATTATTTTATTATTATTTATTGCTTCATGTACAATATAGGAGTCTTGGTAGTATGCTGTTTTGTTATCGGTTAATCACAAGAAATATTGTTGTATTAATTTGCATCATCTTCGGAACCTTGAACTAAGTTTTTTGTATCTCTGTCCATTTCGAGATATAAAAATATAACGACTGTTCCGATAACCGTGAGTTACACATATTCGGAAATTCAGAAATAACTTCGCAATGAAAATTTTATAATTTCAAATATTAAAGCGACTTCCATATAAAATAAACTCAATAAACTTTCAACAACTATAGAAAATAAATTTCAATTAAATTTAATATACGACAAAACTTTTTCGTCCCCAAATTCATCATAATAAAAACTCGGTTCTTTTATGGACATTCGGTTTATATAAGCAGTAAATTAGAGAATCAATAATTATTTTTCATTCGTTGTATATATATATTAACTACTCTGGTCCACACGAGGCCCACCGAGTATATATATATATATATACAAATTTATATTCCACTATTCATTGGCCACTTCTAAACTGATCGAGCGAAAGTGGTACCGCGTTGGAGATTAGTTTGGAAGCGGGAAGAAATGTAGATTGGTGATCTGGTCTTCATTAGCCCAGCTACCTGGGACTGGGTCATTAATCCCCACATATATATATATATAAATATATATAAATATATATATATATATATATATATATATATATATATATATATATATTTATATGTACATATATTTCACTTTTTTGTATAAGTAAGTAGTTGGTGTATTTATATGACCATTGTTCACAAAAAACAATATATATATATATATATATATATATATATATTATATATATATATATATAATATATATATATATATAATATATATATATATATATATAATATATATAGTATATATATAAAAATATATATATATATAAATATAATATATTAAATTTATAATATATATATATATATAATATATATATATATATTATATATATATAATAATATATATATATTATAATATATATAAGGATGGTATATACAACATACATAGTATATACATGGGCATAGGCAGGATTTCATTTAGGGAGGCAAAGGTTGAGCGATATATAAATATATATATATATATATATATATATATATATTATATATATATATATTATATTATTATATTATATTTATATATATAGTATATATATAGTATATATATATATATATATATATATATGGCCCCTCCTCTCGTTCAACTATATTCTCTATGTCTTAATACTAACACTTTCCCTCAGTGTTGGAAGCACGCACATGTTCAACCGATTCCGAAAAAAGGAAGCCGCTCTGATCCTTCTAACTTCGCCCTATAAGCTCTCACTTGTATTCTATCTAAAAATCTTTTGAAACCCTCTCAACTCTCATTTCTTAGATCATCTGAAATCCTTTCACTTCTTTCCGATCGCCAGGACGGGGCTTTCGGCGCTCGAGGTCTACTGGCAAATATACTTTCCTCTCTTACTGATTTATGGTTTTCCGCCCTTAGGAACTTATGGGGAGACTTGCGTGGTGGCGCTTGACATATCCAAAGCATTTGACCGGGTATGGCACGCGTCACTGCTCTCCAATCTCCCTTCCTTTGGGTTTCCTTCTCTTTGCTTACGTTATGTCTAGTTTCTCTCAAATCGCTCAATATCGGTTGTTGTTGACGGGGC
>JABUQX010073901.1:0-18003 GCA_015478945.1 Trachelipus rathkii | reverse complement strand
ATCAAATGTTATAGCCTATATTATATTATCTTGTGTTTGAGTGTTAAATTATTAAAGTTGCAATCCCATACTAGATATAATTTAAAAATTTAGTTTGAGTGTAGATTTTCGAATAATGTTATTTCTTTTGTTTTTGAATTTCTTTCTGATTCAGTATATTCTCTTTTAAAGAGAGAGTTAAATAAGTTAAACATTTTAACAGTTTTAATATCAATATCTAATTTTATGTATCAACGGTTCCAATGCGAAAACGACAAATTTACTAAACCTTACCTACATTCAATAATAACCTAACGGAGAAAACAAACATAGTAAAGTTTTTATCCTCTGTAAGCTTAAGACTAATTGGAACATAAACATATACTTAACACAAGCAGGCCAGACGATAAAACACGTTATCATATAAAACTTTAAGACAATTAAACGCGAATATACGAAGGATTATGTACAAAACAGAGTTTTCATTTGATTATAGTATACACTATAAATCTTCATCAAAAAGAGCGTTTGATTACCTATTTAATTGACATAAAAACATTAAATGCATTAAAAAACAATAGTTTATTTTTAAATATTTATTAATTCATCAAGTCGAGGTAACTATATACTTCCAAGTCCCTTGAGCAAATTTCTATATTAGTTACTTTTCCATAGAACATGGACCTTAATTATCAGGAATACAAATTATAAATGGCGTTCTGCGAGTCACTTAAATCCACTTTTCGACAATGGATTTTAGTGGTGTTTATTTCAACAATCACCTCATTTTCTTCTCATGCCAGTTAGGGTGAGAAGAAGTAAATTGCTTATCAATGCTGGTAGTCTGATTAGCATACTTCACTGGCTCTGTGATGAGCCGATCAGTACCGTATGGAAACCACAATGGTCTTTAGTGAAAGTGTTTGTAGATGTTGTACCACAGTGAGTTTATATTGGTATTCAAGTCCTCCAAGTCTATTGTCACATCGTCAAGAGCGATTGTAATTCGTTTTTCTATTTGTAATCAAAAGCTGTAATATTTTCAGGATGTTCGAGCTGAAACCTCCACACATGTCACAGCCAGAAGGTCGCTGCTATCATGTTTTTGCCAATCTAAGTCCTGCTTACATCTAATGCCTTACTAAATATGTACAACACCGAAGAAAAACAGATCTCATTCTACTCTACTAGCCATAACGCTCTCACATCTGTGCTCCCCAGCTAGGATATTCTTCATACGAGTTCGATACAAGCAGACTGACACACATCTTAGCATTTAACCAGCACCGGCGATGTCAGATGAATCTTGATGAATCTTCAACACGAAATTGAGATAGGGGTCTATTTATTTTCACTTCCGGCTGGAATACATTCAATGTATCGATTCTCAACCTACGAATAGAATTTAAAAATGACACATCTTGGGAATAACGAAAGTCCTCGTAAAGATATTACCAACAATCAAGAGATGCGAGGAGATGTCTTCATACCAGCACAGCGAAAAATGTTCTACTTGATGTAAATCGAGTGTATAAACAATCCTCAAATGTAATTAAATTTTTTCTTTCCACCAATCAAAAGAAAGTAAACAAGAATATGACCTACGAACGAACCATATCAGTTCAAAAATGCATATAATTTCGATAGACAACAACAAACAACAACAATAAACAGTTTACTATATAATATGTGTATTTGTGGTGTTTATAAAGTACAAGATTGACTTGAAACGAGCTTAGTACAAAAAAAAATTATTAATAAATAATTAATAATAATAATATAATAAATAATAATAATAATAATAATAATAATATAATAATAATAATTAATTAATAATAAAAATAATATAATAATAATTAATAATAATAATAATATAAAAATAATAATAATTGTGACAGGATATATATAGATTAAATTTATACATATAGTATTATATATATATAGTATATATATAGATATTATTTAAATGTATCTATATATCTATATAGGTATAAAATACGGTATAATATTATACTATATAATTATTGCCATTACACTATAGTAAGTATAGGTTAGGGTGTATGTTTATATGTAAGTATATATATTATATAGTATATTTCAATGTTCATCACATACATATCTTTTTATGAGGACTTAAGATTTAAAAGCGCTGAGTCTTGCCAAAAAATCTCAGTCAATTCATCTCGTTTTCAATGCCTTAAGCTCAGATAATTCAACTATTTAGCAAATATCACGTATTACATATGTAAAGAAGTTCACGTCAGACACAAAATTTTGTTACTAGTTTATATTATCTGAAATCCTGGTCGTATCATTGTTGTTTTCAAAAGTAGAATAGACGAAATTTTCTGTACATCTATATTAATTTAAGTAGAGCTATTCAATGATAGTCTCAGAATCATCACCAGCATTTTCGAATGCGTAATATTTTGTTTAACATGTAATGTGCAAGTTTATGTGAATAACAACTAAATGCCAAGTCACCAACCTAAATACAAAATTACCCATATTTGCTCTCAGGAATCATGTTAGGCCCTGTAGCTTACCATAGGTCTTTACAAGTATCACATTTAATAATTTTAATGCATTTGCAGTTTTTAAAAAAAATAAGAATAGAAGTGGAGGACCTAACCCAGAAGAATTGAGGAGATAATCTCCTACCATATAGATTTACTGTTATACTTTAAGTGCTCCTTGACCCATTCTGCATGTGCATGGAATGACTATAGAAAAATACGGTTTTTACTCATAAAAATCATCGTTTTGGTTTACTAATAGTATACAGATGTTGATTAATACACAGTGAAAAAATTCTAACAATTGGGTTTTCTTTGTATAAAAAAGATTAATATCGCCATACCCTTTGGATTTCTTATTTACCCTCTGTATAACTGTGTATAGAGGATAGCTGTTAAAGACGTAACATTGATGCAGCACTTAGTGAAAGTAGAACACTCTTTAAACTATATACAACGAGACTTTTCTAATGCTTTTCAAATCCACAACGATTATGACGCTCTTAATAAGTCTCAGGAGAAAAGATAATATAAAATTACTGGTTCAAATACAAGTCTAAAGAGATAGAATATTTTATATATCAGAGAAAAGTACAACACATTCATGTTTATACATATGGCCTAACAATTATTAGAAGAGATATCTGTTTACATGTACGTCTAGCTTTGTTGTGATGCCATTACGCTCTATCTATTTTATGTTTTATTTGTATTTCCATGTTTTTCATTGCGAGGCATCCGGTTTGTCGCAATCTAATAGAAGTGCTAATTGAAATGTAAACAGGTTTACCTGTCCTCCGTTAGCTTTTGATAACAACAATAGAATGGTTGTACCTTTCTTCTTGATATAAATAAAATATCCCGCATCTCTTAGCTTTTTTTTTTTGTACCCGATAAGTTTAATTATCTCTTTGACTCCTGAGACTATTTTGCTCAGTAATCGTGGTGGATTGAAAGACAGTAGGGAAGAGCGATGTTGTTCTCATTAAAAATGTGTCTCTTATTATCGGTTAGTGGCATCATGTTACGTCTTAACAGATATACCTCGATTCAAGACATTATACAATGGGAAGAGATCTTGAAATTCTTTGTTCTTTTCAATATCTATATAAGATAACCCCTATATGGTTCTGATTCTGTTTCACGTGTTATTTAATCAATTGCGTATACATAGAGACAAATTGTATTTTTGATGGAGTAGCATGAGCGAGAGCTATCTTGCGTGGTAATTTCATCCCGCTGCAGAAAGCGATCAAGGAGCACTCTAAGTTACAGAAGTTTTCAGACTTACCTATAAACGTATCATAACAGATTAAGGGTGAGGGTCCACGAAGGCAAACCAACCTACTCTCTCTTTTCTAAGTATATAACTTCACACCGATTGAGTTTGAGAATGTAAGATGTTTAATTGAACAGGCGTATTTGAACCTACGGTTCGTAGAGTCTTTATTTCTGGATTACCACAGATAATATCTGTCGGAGGTTCGTTAGTTGTGGGATGTCCAATAATGCAAACGAAGTAAATCGAATGCTGTTGCTTAATTCTTATTTGCTATATTCTGGACATACTATTTGGTGGTGTTATACCAGGAATATACGCATTCAAGAAAGTGCTGGTCGGGAGATTATTGAAGACGTTACAATTTAAACGCTTCTTAAATCCTTGAGAGTGAAGGACCACTTACTTATATCCAAGGATGACTTTATATATTAGTAAACAAAATTTTGTAGGTCTTTGATATCGTAACTTCTTATCATATTGTTACTCCTGTGATGGTATCGATTTGAAGTTAAAAATATTTTTACGGTATTAACGATTGAAAATGGACTGTTTTGTAGTAATAGACTTAGCGCTTTTAAATCTTAATTCCTCGTAAAAACAATATGTAGTGATGAGAGCATTGAGACATATATATTTAGTATAAGTTAACCGTATTATTATCCTCACTATTATTATTATATTCATATATATTATTTGATTTTATTATTATTATTATGTAGTTATTATATTACTATTTTAATTATTATGTATTATTATTATTTAATTTATTATTATTTATTAATATTATTATTTATATTAATTCCTATTATTATGTATTATATGTTATTTTACGCGCTTTTGTTTTGTCTAAACTCGTTTCACGTCAATTTGGGCTGTATTATCTCCTTGTATAAAATCTACCTATGTAAACATGCATAATTGGTGAATTGTCTGTTGCCTAGCGAGATATATACATGTTTGAACTATAGGTTACGATCGGACGTCATTTATTCTTGCTTATTTTCTTCTGAATTGTTTGAAAAAAATAGAATAGAGATTCCACTTGAGGTTTGTTTATACACTCGATTTTCATCAGGAATATGATAGCATTGAAAGTGCTGCTATGAGACATCTGTCTCCGCATCTCTACATTTGTTGTTGATTTATCTTTACGAGGCAGTCGTTATTCCCAACGATTTCCATTTATATTTATGTGCGTAAACCGAGATGGAGATCGATAATTGCTTTATTCACCGGAGGTGCAAATAGATACGACCCTTATTCATTTCTGTTGAAGAATCAAATATATTATATCGCCGGTAGCAGGTCATTTAAATATAAGTGTGGTCTATCTGATGTAGTCGACTCGTAGTGAATATCTAGCTGGCAGACGATGTGTGAGAGTTTACTAATATAAGGTGAGATGCTGATTTTCATCAGTTTGTTGCTTGAGTTGTGATCATATATCTATATATAGCCTGGATGTACGCAGGAAACTTTGAAGCCCATCGCATAGCACGACCTTGACATGTATGAGGTCCTTCCACAGTATCGAACATCTTTTACAGTTTTTTATTTTACTATGTGTTCACCACCAGAGTCTTCTGTCGAGTCAGCACTATTTCAAGAAGGTATTGCATGCATGATCGAGTTATTCAAAACTAACAGTTCCAAAGCTGTTTAGCGCAGTATGAATCTATATCTGCAGCTTTAAAGTGAGAGAGATTAAATCCAGCAGGAAGAGCACGAGAAGATTGAGAGGGATCATTCAAGAACAGATGGCAGAGTAAGGTGAGGAGCCCGCGTCAAGGCTGGTAGTTACCAAATCACACAAAATCGATGCGGCGAGATCGACTATTCACCCTTAGTGGACAGGAGATTCGTTGCGTAGAAGGGTGGTGGTACGCGGTGATTGTTAGGTATAGGTTCCCTTGCGAGCACCTGCCGCCTGAGCTGGATACCTATAGAAAAGAGATCGAAAAGACCAACATCGACGCCGCAAAAAGGATAGAGGTTCAAATGAACTTGGAAAGGCTCGAACGAGTCTTAGACAGCCCTTTTTTCCTTTTGACTCTACTTCTTCCAAAAGCCGGTTTAAACCAGAACACACCTCGCGCAGATTAGAGAGCCCTCTTAGAACTCCATACAAGGCGGAGGGTGAGGCCCTTGTTATGGCTGGATGAGCAAATCTTTGGAAGTAAGAGAAAAAAAGTCTCGCAGCTAAACTGAGAACGCCCGAGTGTTCTGTGAGCGCGCGCGCGTAGCAACCATATATGTTTCCAAGACTATTTTTTGTTCTTATAATCTCTTATATGATGTTTACTATGTCCAGCAGGAGAGCGAACAGAACCAGTGCGAAAGATGATAGAAATGTTAGAAGGTTCTTAGATTTAGATAGGAATGTAGAAGTTGAGTTTTTAAAGAACTAATTTCACAAATTTAGACACCTCTCCCTGATAAATTCTTATTTCCAGGACACGAGAAATTAGAACCGGAAAGATTATAACGAAGGCATTTGCTAGAAGTAAAAGAGGAGCATGAATTGGAAAGAGTTTGTTAAGAATTGAAGGCGAGGTTCGTCATACTAGAGGATAGTAGTTAGAGTGCAGTGAGAAGATCACTTAATGTGAAAAGTAGAATAAAGTGGTGAGGATAAGACAGAACCCTGAGAACACTGGATGATAAGATATAGTATAGACATCAGTATGTAATTATAGTTTGAACGAGGGCGGGGCAACACAAAGCACACTTCCCTCAAAACTTGAAGGGAGAATGTCCAATTCCCGGGCACCGCGCCTTCCAAGAACGTTCATATAGATCAGAAGCCCATTGCACTCCGTATCAGAATTTAATCAACATGTGGCAAAATCCGGCAATTAGACACTACTTAGAGGCGAAGAGTGCAGATAGGAGTAGGTAAGCCAGAAATTGTCTTTAGTGGTTTGGCAGTTAGAGGAAGAATAAATATGTGAGGGCCGAAGAGTATTGGCCTTATTTGGTTCAGTTGTCAGATTATTAGCAAGGCACACAAACCATCAGATTCGAATAAGATGAGGGTATAAGAACAATATCTTATTCAAGAAGTTCGTTTAGAGATATTTTTTTGGCCAAGATGGCCAAGTAAAGTATTTATCAGTTCTTTTAGTTGTGTTTTTTGTAGGAAGTAAATTCAAGAGAGGTTTAGCGTCACTTGTACCGTTTGATGAAAGCCGCTGTTTTTGCTCGAGACAAAGATAATGTGCTTCCATGCAACGATTCTACGGCTGAATGAAAATTAGCAAGAGTGATAGCGAGATACGGAGAATTTTTTTTCCCACTCCCCGATAACCGCCTACTGTCTCTAGCCAATTGAAAATAGTAAATATTATCAAAAATAATGGGCTGAAAACTTCTGTTCTGTTAGTGAGAAAATTAGCAGATGAGCACAAATGCAGGCTTTATGAGTAAGTGTTAAGGAAGAAAATAATTTTTTTTATACGCCATAAAACATCGACTGTTAGAGATAATTGAGATCCGAATGGTTAGTACATAGGCATCGATTACTCCACCGCTTCACGACGGAAATTTGAAATAAAGTTTGATAGTTGGATTTACGTTATGTGTTTTAAACGAGTCCTTAGAGGCGATTGATGCATTCTTGAGCCATCTGAGTCTAGACAAAGTTAGCAAGAAGGTAATTTTAGGAATGGTGTTACAGTTAGAGAGGTGATATTCCACATATATAGGCAAAGATTGAGTTTAAGCCGCGGATGTTGATTAATCGATAGAAAGTCCGCGCCTGTGCAAATCCGCCATCCTACAGGCACACACTCAGCCACAAGAAAAAAAAAAAAAAAAAAAAAAAAAAAAAAAAAAAAAAAAGAGAAAAATAGAGAAAAAAAAAAAAGGTGAATCATCTGATAAAATTGTTTGTGAGCGCGTAAAACCTAAATTCTTAAAATAGAAATTAGTAAAACGTTAAAACTCGTCGTATTACAAAATGGAAAAATCTAGAAATTAAAACCACACAAATATGCATATCTATCACTATAAATACTAAACATATTAAATTACACACACACACAAACAACACACACACAACCTTTACACTAAACACACTTTCAGACAAACAAAATAACTTAAACACAAGGATGAATGTAAAACAAATTGCTTAAATTTAAAAGTACCCTAACTTGATGAAAACCTGCATTAAAAACCATTATAATTAAATTTAACAGACCATATACAAAAAAGAGAAGGGCAAATAATCCAAAAATTCCTATTTTTATAGATATTATCTCTTAAAAAGAAAAGTAAAAAATTTAAAACCCAACTTAGCTTAAAGTTTAGATGGCAAAATTTTTGAGCAAATTCTCATTTGTTAATTATATAAAAGCGATAGATCTGAAAATATTACAGCATTGATTAAAATAAAAAAACGAATTAAAATCGCATGCTTGACGATCTACATTGAGGACTTAAACATATTAGATCATGGTAATTCTCACATTTACACTAACATTGGTTTCCCGTTATAATGGGGTATACAGGATTGCTAATAACTACCAGCATGACAAGTTTACTTCTCTCTGCTTAGGGAGAGAATGAAAGCTGTTGAACCAAAATATGTCGAAAAAATGGTTTAGTGCTGCAAACGAACTATACTTACATCCTTTCAAAGGTAGTTGAATCATTGAAGAGATATATAGAATTTGCTCAATTTATGTTGAATCCTATGCCCCCTGTTTAGAGGATATTAATAGATTTTAAAATACTAAATAATTTAGAGTGTAATGTTTTATGTTATTTATATAACGCTCTTTGAATAAAATTATATGTTATAAATTGAAAATACTTGTTTACTCCTCGTTGTTCGCTTAATTGTTTTAAGTTGTTATATGATAACTGTTATTCGTCTGGCTGCTGTGTGTTAAGTATGTTATGTCATAGTTTAGCTTACAAGATAAAACTTTACTATGTTTTTATTTTATCCGTTAGGTATGTATGATATATAGGTAGTTATGTAAGAATTTTGTTAAATATTACTATTAATGAAAAACTAATAATTATTATGTTAGAATTATGCTTGACAAGGTGTGAATAGGTTTACGTTTTGTATGCAATGTGACTTTACTGTTGTTAAATATTTAATTTCGTTAACTTAGCAGTTTATTCGGTCTTTAGTTGTGTTAAGTTTGCTGCTGTAACATTTATTTCTTATTCAGGTGATGCCATGTATGCTTATTATGTGAAAACTTGTTGACGGAGCATTATTTCGTTGATCAGTGTATAAAGAACTTGTTTTTTATAGTAGTTATCCAAAGATACTAAAAAAATGTACTTGAAACCATAGTATCAATAGATCATGTAAAGTGGTGAGGGTGTGAGTGGGGGAGGGTGGTTAATTTACTAATTATTGCTTAGGGTATGCAAGTTACAACTTTAATTATAAACATTGAAAAGAATAAAAAATTTAGTAAAAACAATAAATGATTAAACAAATAAAAGATAAATAAAAGTTTTTTTGTTATAAAAATAATGACTTGAATCAATAGATCATAGATGGGATGGGGAGGTGGTGGATGTTTGATTAAAGATTAGTTTGCATGAAGAGCAATAAAAGTACAACGTTTTTTTTACTTATAAACATAACAAAGAATAAAAGTTTTGTGTTATGTTGACAAAATATGACTGAAATCAATAGATTCATAGAACACGATGAACAGGAGCGTTTGCGGGGAGGGTAGTTTGATGTACTGATTTACTGCTTATAGAGTGTGTAAAAAACGTAAATTTTTTACGTTATAAACAATGAAAAGCATAAATTTTTTTAGTAAAAAAAATGTTTTAAGCAAAATAAATTAAATATAAATAAAATAAGAAAAAATTTATATATCATAATGTAGGAAGTTATATTTTAAATTGAAAACAGAAAATTAAGAATCAAAAGATAAAGTAAAATTGAAACTTATAATATGAAAGATATGTATTATCCAAACAATATTATTTACTTGACGGTGTGTTGTTTTTTTGTATTTTGAATATATTTTAGATGTTATTAGGTTATATTATATTAGTTATATAGTTGCATTTGTTTATTATGTTATATATATATATATATATATATATATTATATATATTATATTTAGTTAGACTATATTATATGTTATATTTATTATAGTGTGAGTATATATTATATATATAATATATATATATATAAAGATTTTGAAAATAGAAATGTCAGTTTAAGGCTAAGAATGTTTACTAAATCAGCACCGCACCGGCCAGCACCAGTGCTGGGGCCAACTCTGTCTCCTTCCTCTCATCATCCTCTTCCTTCCTCCTTCCGCTTCTTTCTGTTTTGCCGCTCCGTTCATTCTTCGGGACCCCCCCTCAAAGGTCCCTTGACATACCTTTACGAACTTGCATCCCTTATATTCAAGTTCTACGACTTATAAACATAATATTTCATACCAAAAGATATGGGACTAAAGAATAATTTATAACTCAACACCGCACCGCTTCATACCGGTTAGCCGTTTCGACTCCTGTCTGATCTCATACTCCTTTCTCCGAATCCTTCGCTTCTCTGACTTCATACTCCTTTGTGCCAATATCTTTGCTCGTGTTGAATATGTCTTAATACGCTCTATTTCTGACGGACGCCGCCTCGCTTCTTTCAGGTTCCCACAGACATCTCTCTTTACGAACTTTATAATTCTATCATATTCGAGATCGTACGGGTTTTAATATAAGTCTATTTAGTTATTAATATAATGACACAAATATTTGCACATTTTCTCATCAACAAGACACTGATTTTACTAACTCGGCTTCTGCGCACCGGAATCATTTCTATCTCTGGAAGCAGTGCCGGACTATCGATGATTCCGAATCGCATAAGATGGCCGAGATGCCGAATATCCTGGAGCCGAAGTTGCACTCCGACTCCAATCCTTTCGACTAAATGTCAGCCTTCTTTGATAGGATCTAAATTTGAGCAGAGATCCAGACGCGCGCCTACGGGACGCACGATCGTAACCCGGTGTGTGTGTATGCTCGCGTGCGTAAAAAATCGAATCCCTAAGGGATTCGATTTTTAGAGTCAAAAATGTTTCGCCTTCGGAAATCGATTTTTCGACTCTCTCAAGGTCAAATAATAATAATAATAATAATAATAATAATAATAATAATAATAATAATAATAATAATAATAATAATAATAATAATAATAATAATAATAATAATAATAATAATAATAATAATAATAATAATAATAATAATAATAATAATAATAATAATAATAATAATAATAATAATAATAATAATAATAACCCGGAAGATCATTCAAGGTCAAACACTCAGAAGAGAAAGGACGCACCGAGCGAGTTTGACCTTAGCGCTAAGAGGCAACACCCACTTAGGGGGGGTCCTAGGAACATGAAAACTCGCTGGAAATCAGTTTACCACATCAACTAACATTATACCAAGTTTCAAAACGATACAATAACTCTAACAGAAAAAAACGGTGACTACGAACCTGATATATAACTTCTAGTAGTAATTGATTAAAAAATTAATTACCTTTGAATTTTATCAAATTTCTTTGTTTAGAATAAACAAAAAAACTAAATTTATTGCTTTTAATGTCAATAAATTACTAACTAACTAAAGATAATAATGACGTCTGTAAAATTGAAGAAATTAAACGCATTAATTTTTTTAGATTTGTAAGTTGATTAAAAAATAACTCCCATTCGATCAATATGTAAAATAAATGTTTGATCAAAACGTTTTAAAACTACCAAGGGTTAATGTTTTATCATTGATCAGTTGTGCCAATATAGGAGCTAAAGATTTACTATAATTCATTCTGAAATTTTGCTTTATAAAAACAAAGTAGAGTAATATAGTAAATAATTTCCGTGTTTAGATAGTTATCCTCTACAAAGAAGTAAAAGTTGTGCATCTATGCTAGAATTTAATTAAATTAACTCAAATTTGTTATTTAATCACTAGATGTAAAAGCCATTTTTTTAACTTTTAAGATTTATTCAGAAATTTTCAAAACCGGAAATGACTATGTTTGACTTAATTATACGCGATTACACTATTTATTATATTATTATATATTATTTTTTTTATTATTATTTGTGTATTATTATTATGTATTATTTTATTATTATTGATATATTTATATATTATATTTTATTATACTGAAATGTAAATATATTTGTTTGAAGTATGGTGGATGATCGTTGTTGGGTTGTGATTGTGTTCTGAGAAAGTTGGCGCTTTTGCATACCTTGAATATTACATTAGCTACCCTGAGAATCGCCTGAATATGTCTCATTACTATGAATGAAGTCTTAGTCAGCAATTTTAGATTTACCTTCCTGTTTTTACGATTGATGGCATCATGTTGAATAATGTCTTGCATATCGGTGGCAAATTCGCTTATAACTTCCCAGGCGTATTCGATATCTCTGTCAGTGGCATTTTGGGCGCAAACACAAAATCTAATGACGTATTTGTCACCCAAATTGGCGGGAACCATATGGATTTTTCCAGCAGCGTTGATAGATGATAGCAACTTGGCGTTTAGATGGTTGCCAACTTTCATCCTAAAATCCCAAAAGGATTCGAGTATGAAATAAACTTTTCTAATAAACAAGCTCGCACAATTTAGAGGTACGTCGATAAATAAATATGCTTTATAAATAAGTAAATAAATTAAAAATAATAAATACATTGAAATAAATAATCAAAGTAAGTATACATAAATAAATATTGGAAATGTAAAATTTGAAAAATTTATGTTTTGAATTATTATAATATTAGTATTTTATTGATTATTGATATTATTATTAATAGTATTTATTTATTTATTTAATTATTATATTTTTTTTTATTTTATATGTATTTCAATTGTTTTATTGTATATATATTTTTTAATTATTTCAGCTGTTTAATCATTCTACTAATCTATGAGATTTGTAGGCTAAAAGTAACAGGACTTGCAACTTCAAAACGATTATCTTTCTTCACAAGAGCCTCAAACTTCTTGGCGAGGCGACAGTGTTCCCGGATGTATCTTTGGAGGCCCTCAACACCGAAGCTGCGGATCACGAACCATAGTTTCAGCGCCCTGAATGATGCAATAGATGCAACAACAGACTACTGACGAAAATAATAATAATAATAATAATAATAATAATAATAATCAATAATAATAATAATAATAATATAATAATGAATAATAATAATAACAATAATAATAATAATAATAATTAAAATAATAATTATAATAATAATAATTTAAAATATAAGGCTGATAGTATTATCCTTTCTTCCCTTCCTCCTTATTTCATGTAATTTTATTTATTAGTAATTATTATTGTTGTTATTTATGGTATTGATGATTTATCGCATTTGATGATTTATTGATTCTATTGATTCATATCTTTTTTTTATTATTATTATATTAGTATTGTTATTTATTATTTTTATATTATTTTTTTATATATTTTTATTATTATTTATTATTATTATTATTATTATTATTATATTTCCATGCAAAACCCATGCCCTGTATATCAATATCACAAATATTTAACACTAACATATGTGATGTTTATTTTGCATATATAAAAAAGGGGTTATAGTGTTATTATCTGATATATCTGATATATCTTGTTGATACCCTATCGACCATTGTACATATGAAGGTTAAGTTGCTGAAAACTTTTCCTCTCCACTCCAGTGTCCGATAGTTCGTTCCATTCACGATCATTTACACTACAATAAAAACATCCAGCGTACTCCAACACTATAGCACTGTTAATGAGCCGTTCTTCACACACCACACAAACCTACCAAATTCACGCACACTTTAAAACAAATTGACAAAATGGTGATCACACACGTAGCCTCAGAGAGGCCATAAGCGACGTCTTCCAAAGAAGCCTCTCATCCACTCCTCCCCTATCATCGCTTGAGATTTGGCATTCTCGGATAATGTTGTTGGCACCTCCACGGAATTATCAACTAAATTGGGTACACTGTCCTCTTTCTTACATTTATGCAACATTCACTATCTTTATTTTAATTTCAACTTTGCTGAATGAACACCAACTCTATTCCTGTAGACATCACATCTTGTTCTTAAACGAAAAAAACTTCCAGGATGCCCCCCTAGAATCGTAAGTAAGCTCTGTTTTCCAAGCACTCCTCTATATTCACAATTTTTTTCCGTTTCATTTTCTCATAGATACCTTTATTAGATATATGTTTATTACTATCTTTTAAGGTTTCTTCTTGAGATGGCCCGAATATCTATTTTCACTCTTTTGTCAAACTCCGATTAATTTCATCTGTCCCCTTGTTTATTTCCTAACCCTACCGGCTCTCTTAAATTCTCTGAAATCCAAAATAGAACATATTCTATCGTCTGTCAAAGACTTTCTTCTAGCTCTAAAGATATAATTGTGAACTCGCCTTCCGTTTCTCTATCTACAGCAACCTTGAGCAGATGACTCATCTTGGAGATGAAACACAGCATACTAAACCTTTTCTATTTAACTTCCAATCATTCCTCTTTGGCAATTAAACCCTTTCCATCTTAGGATTCCTCCCGTCCCCCTTCCTATAACTCTATATCCTGTTCTACGAATTTGAATCTTCCTTACGAACGTCCCTTGCCTTCAAATAAGAAACGTGTTGCTAACTGGTCTTACGTAACGTTATATTTCTTTGATTTGTCCTTGGAATAAATACTGCTTCAACGGGTGGGGTCCTCTGAAGTGTTCAATAGGCATGACTCTTTGTCACGGGGTTCATTCCATTTTTCCTTCCTTTAAATTAAATATCATAACCCTTGGTTTAACTACATGTTCTCGTGATATTCGTTGCAGTGACGCCACCATCTTGAATTACTATCGTCTTTAGCTACATATTTCAGCTACATATTTCATATCGTCTTCAGCTACATATTTCATACGCCAACATTTCATTCCAAAATATTTCAAAATCTATTTACAGTAACATTGAAAGCTCTTTTCTCAGTTGATAATGCAATTACCTTTCGATTTCTGACACTACAAAAATATCAACTCTAACTTTATCCTTCCTTATTCCCTTCTCTTTTTCCTTATGAACTATGACAGAACCACTGTAGTTTTAGTTTGTAAAACTAAACTCTACACCCAAACTTTTGCCTTTGATTCCATTTTTAAACTATTCTGGAGCTACTACTCCTTCTCCAATTCCCTCCAGCTTGTTTAAACCTTACATTGCAATTTTTGAAATATATATTTTCTCTCTAAGCTTAATACTAAAACTGTACATGGTTCTGATGGTATTCCATCTGTAGTTTTCAAAATTTGTCGTTCCAAACTTCACTTTGCTTTGGTAAACTATTTAGCCTCTTTCTATCTACTTTGACGTTTTCTTCCTGATAGAAAAGTGGTTCTTTCAACCCGTGCTGAAAAAGGGGTAACCCCATCTCAACCCTCCTGTTATACTCTTATTGCTGTGACTTTTGTTCTTTCTAAAGTCTTCTAATATATCCTGAACAGGAAGATTTTGATGCCTTTTAATTCTTCCAATCTAATTTTAGTAAGATTTCCGCAAGGAGCTCTCAAATGATAATCATCTTTTATTTCTCTTGTTCCTTGGTCCTCTGTCTATCGGTATTCCAGTGAATCGTTTGCTTTAGAACTAGACATATCGAAAGGTTTCTACAGAGTTTGTACAAAGTTATGATTTATAAACCGCTCTCTTTCGTTGTCTATCCAGCTCTTTATAACTTTCTTTTCAATATCCGAGATCTCCATAAAAAACAAATTGAATAGCCCACGGGCGACATTTTACACACCCCTTGACCTCAATCCTCTCACCCAGACCCCAAACATTCTCACTCTCCCCTTCTAAAGTACGCTGTCACACACCATTCTTTTACTATTCCTATTGAAAAGGGCCCTAATTACCTTTGCTAATCTACCCCCCCACTCCCATTTTCCTCCAAACCCCCTCCACAATTTCACCTCTCATCTATATATGGCTTTCTCCAAATTCTAAAAAACCCACCCATTTTTACACTTTCCCTTTCCTCTCTATACTTTCTCCACAAGCATCTTTAGTGTAAACCTGGTCCACACACCCTCTTCCCTTCCTAAATCCTCCTTGTTCTTCCCCCATTCTCTCCCCCGTTAAATCTCTCACCCTCTCTCAATCAGTATTCTCCCAGACACTTTCCCTACCACACTTTAAAGACATATACCTCGATAAATCCCACACTCCATCCTATCCCTTTCCCCTTATAACAGGGAACCAAACAACCATCTTCCCAATTCTGTGCGTAAAACCTCACCACTCCTCCAAACATAAAATATTATAACCTGCTTACCAAGCCCCATTCCCTCCCAAGCCCCCTCTACCTTCTTTCTGCAACATTTCCATTCTCACACACCATCCAAACCTGCGGACTTCCCTTTTTTTCCCTTTATTCAAGGCCCTAATAAATTTCCTCCATTTGTATTTCATCCTCCCCTCCCTCCCCAATTCATTCCCCACCTCGCCTCTTGCAAATCTTCCTCCCCTCCCCCACCCGCTTCATTCAATAATCCACTAAAATACTCCCCCCACCTCTTCTTCACCCTATCCTCTCCTACCAACCTCTTTCCCCAATCTCCTCCCTTAATGAATCCCCCAACCCCTCCTTCTTCTTCCTTTTTTATTTACTTCTTTCCAGAACATCTTACTCCCCGATTCAAAAATTTCCGGTCACCTTTCTACACCATTCATCTTTTGCTTTCTTCTTTTCTCGTCCTCTCCACCGGCCCTCTTTGCTTTTTCACTCTAAACCCTTTCTATATTTCCTCCCAAGCTTCCTTCTCTCAATACTCCCCACCATTTCACATTTAAGGCCTCCTTTTTTCCTCTTTCACCACCTCCTTCACCTCCCCACTCCACCATTCACTCTCCCTTTCCTTCTGCTTGCACCCACCCTTTTTTACTCCACATACCTTTCTAGCCTCTTCACATACTGCCTCTTTAAATCTCTTCCACTCCCCCTCCACCTTCCCAATTCCCGTCCCTCTCACCTCTCTCCACCTATCCTCCATAACCTCTCCTAAAACTCCCTCTTACCACACTATCTCCTCCAATTTTTTCCACCTTTATCACTTTCTTACTCTCCTCTTTTTCTCCCCTTTCCCGTCAAAAACCATCAACCTCTCCTCCCCACCCTTATCCTAAAGCAATCCAACCAAATAGTGATCCATAATCCCCTCCCCGCCCCTCTAAAAATACATTTACATACTAATAATCTGGCCTCTATCCTTCCCATTTACACACACATAATTCAGTACCGCCCTCCCCCCCGTATCCTCACTCTTTTCCATGTATACTTTGATTTGCACTTTTTTTGCAACCAGTAATTCCCCACTATTCCATTCTTCTTTCAAACACAACAACCTCTACGACTTTTCTCCATTAACATTCCTCTCCCCTACCCCCGAAAAGGTCCTATTTATATATATATATATATATATTATATATTACATATATAATATATAATATATATATATTATATATATATATATATATATTCTATAATATATATATAATATATATATAGTATAATATATATATATATATATATATATATTAAATATATTATATATTATATATATATATAATATATATGCAGGTTTTGGTTTTGCGGGTTTAATTTGTCATTAGTAGTGAGTACATTGGTTCTGGGAAATAAGGCAGTATAGGATTCTAAAAGTTTAACAATTTGTGCCTTCAGATGGACAATCTTAGGGGCCGTGTTAGGTGTTTGCAGTAAGAATTTGATAAAAATGAGGAGAGAGGCGAAATACCGCCTCTCTGTGTAAGTGGCAACCCAAAGGTCAAAAAAATTTGGGCTCAAAAAAAGGTTCAAGGCCCAAAAAAAGGTCAAGCCAAAAAGGCTCAAAAAAAGGTAAAAAATTGGGGGCTCTCAAAAAGGTCTCAGGTAGCGTTCCTGGACGCTGCCTGAATTCCCAAAGATTGAAACCCAACATTGTCGGCCTGCCTGCCCTACTACTGCCGGATGCTTGGGACAACCTAAACCTTTCATACGGGCCTCCCTACGCTCACCACTCTGGGCCAGCAGGGATCGAAGGGCAACGTTGCGAGGTTAGGTAATCCAAGGACACGCCTCACTCCTCTTGGGGAAGCTAAAGCTTTCAGAGGTATTTGGCGGGTTTCCTTTTAGCTCAT
>JABUQX010073900.1:0-47500 GCA_015478945.1 Trachelipus rathkii | reverse complement strand
TATCATATAAAATAATAATAATAATAATAATAATAATAATAATAATGATAATTATAATAATAATAATAAATAATAATAAAATAAAATTTTCTAGTTAGATTGGAGTAAGAGAGCGAATCAAATTATTACTACTATTAATATTATCATTACAACTGTTTGATTCTTCTGAGTACAATAGTTTCACATTATGAAAATGGTTACTATTAAGGTATTAACAAATAATATTAATAAACAAATATTATATATATATATATATATATATATATATATATATATATATATATATATATATATATATATATATAATATATATATATATATATATTTATAATAAATATATAGTCATTTTTAACTAAATAAATTAATAAGGGATTAGAGAGGTTGACAATGAAACAATGAAATATATACAAATATTAATTTATTACAAAATAATAATAATATTAATAATACTAAAAAATAATTAAAAAATCTTCTAAATATTCAATATATTGCATATCTTCTTATACCATATGTGAGCTGTTCCTACGTCGTAATCATTTATTCTGAAATAAAAGAATAATATATATATATATATAATATATAAATATATATATATATATATATTATATATAATATATATATATATTATATATATAATATATGTTATATATATATAACATATATTTAATATATATATACTGTATGTATATTATATATATATATATATATATATTATATATAAAATATATTATATAAAATATAATATATATAATATAATATATATATATATATATATATATATATATAGTGTAAAGGTAAACTAATTACTTTCTTATTATTATTATTATTATTATATTATTATTATTATTATTATTATTTTATTATTATTATTATTATTTTTCATTATTATATTATTATTTATTAAGATTATTATTATTATTATTTTTATTATTATTATTATTCATTGATTATTATATTATTATTATTATTATAATTATTATTACTATTATTATAGTGTATATGTTGTTTTATTTATATATATATATATTATATATATGATATATATTATATATATTTATATATATATCTATATTATATAATATATATATATATATATATATATATATATATAATATATAATATATATAGTATATATATTATATATATATATATATATATATATATATATATATATATATATATATATATATTATATAATATATATATATATATATATATTTATAAATATATATATATATAATATATATGTGTTTATTAATATATATCTTTTTAGGAATTCATTTATATAAGTATGAAATAATATATTTACATTTTTTTATTCCAAGTACAAAAACGAAACATTGAATGGATAGGAAGTAACTGAAGGAGAGCAAAGGAGTTCATTTGGTAAGCAAGGATACCTTCCTCGGCCTTCTAAACTCCCCCCCTCCCCCCAACGCCTTCCCTTTGGGGCTCAAACCTCCTCCCCAAAGGAAGGTTTTACAGTTAGCTTTTATTATCTTATTATCTTGAGAGTTAATTTTAACTGTTTTTGAGGAATTAATAAAAAATATTTAGATGTATAACAGCTGAAGGATAATAGTGAGTTTTTTTATATAATTAAATAATGCACATTTACACGGAAATCTAAACACACACACACCTACACCTGCACCTAAGCTAATATATATATATATATATATATATATATATATATTATATATATATATATATAATATATATATATATATTATATATATATAATATAATATAATATATATATATATATAAGTAAAACATATATATTATATAAGTAAAACATATATATAATATATATATATTATATATATATATATATATATATTATATATTATATATATATATATATAATTATATATATATATATATAATATATATATATATATATATATACCGTATATATTTATTATAAATACTATATATATATATATATATATATATATATAGTATATATATATATATATATATATATATATAAAATATATATATATATATATATATATATATATATATATATATATATATATATATATATTATAATCTTATTATTAATATATATATATAAATATATATATATATATTATATATATATATATATATTATAATATATATTATATATATATATATATTATATATAGATTGAATGGCGAAAAGAAATTTGGCGTTACGTAAAATAGTAAATGGAAAATCATTTGCGTCCATAAAATGTGGAGAAGAACCAACGATTGCGGATGCCTTTTTTTCTCTTTTCTTTTTCTTTTTTTCATTTTATTTTATATATTTTTTATTTTATTTATTATTTTTTTTTGATTTGAGAATTTTGCTAACAACTGTTTATGATTCTCAAAAGAAAAAAAAAAAAAAGGAAAAGAAAAAAAAAGTAAAAATAGTAAAACTTTGTATTCGAGCATGAAGGAAAACAAATGCATCTTTACACACATTATATATATATAATATATATATATATATATATAGTATATATATATATATATATAATATATTATAATATATTATATATATATATATATATATATATATATATATATAATATAGATATTATAATATATATATATATATATATATATAATATATATTTATATATATGTGTGTGTGTGTGTGTGTGTGTGTGTTGTGTGTGCGTGTGTGTGTGCTTAGGTGAGTGTGTGTGTGCGCTGAACACTGAAAATTAATAAAATAATAATCTTATTATCTCAAAAATTAAGTCATCTCCATAAGAATCAACATTTATGTTTAAAACAATTAAAAATGAACAATAGAAATTAAAACAACATTTATATGGCAAAGGTGAAAGCATTATCTTGTCAAACAATCTCTCTCTCTCTCTCTCTCTCTCTCTCTCTCTCTCTCTTCTTCTTCTCCTCCTCTTCCCTCTCTCCTCTCTCTCTCATCTCTCTCTCTCTCTCCTCAATTTTAAACCTAATTAATTTATTACCTAAAAACCAAAAATTAGAAGAAAAAAAACAGAAAGAAAATGTCTTAGTCTTTACGGCTTTGATATAGAAACAACGTTTGTGTAAATAGGTATAAAGTATACATGTGTATAAGTTTTAGTGTATGTATTTTAGTTATTATGAATGATTATTCATGCGTAATGTAAAGAATTTTTTTTTTTTTTGCTTCATTACAATTTTGATAGACTTGAATTGTCTTATTCAAATGTATGTATTTACAATATTCATTGTGGATCTTTATATATATATAAATTATAATATATATATTATATATATATAATATATATATAGTATATATATATATATATATATATAGTATATATATAATATATATATATATATATATATATATATATATATAATATATATATATATATATACATATATAATACATATATAATATATATATATATATATATATATATATATATATATATATATAATATATAATTATATTATATATATATATATATATATATATATATATATATATATTATATATTATATATATATATATATATAATATATATATATATATATAAAAAAATGAGAGGAGGGGAGAGAGAGGAGAGAGAGAGAGAGAGAGGAGAGAGAGAGAGATGAGAGAGAGAGATATGCATTTGTCAATTTAGAAGAAAACGTATAGGGCTAGCATTAAAAAAGTATTTTAAAAAAAAGTTTTTTTATTTTTAATACTTTTGACAATTAAGGCAAGAAATTATATTAGATTGTTAATCGAGTTACATTCAAGAGCCTGAGGAAGTAATGGCCTTTGCTAAAAACCATAATACACTGATTTCTCTCTCTCTCTCTCTTTCTCTCTTTCTCTCTCCTCTCTCTCTCTCTCTATAATATATTATATATATATATTACATAATTATATAATATATATATATATATATATATATTATATATATAATATATATATAAATATATATATATTATATATATTATATTTACAGCAGAGAGAGGAAAGAGAGCAGAGAGAGAGAGATTCGAGAGAGAGAGATCGAGAGAGAAGAGAGAGAGAAGGAGAGAAGGAGAGCAGAGAGAGAAGAGAGAGAGATAGAGAGAGAGAGGAGAGAGAGAGGAGAGAGAGAGAGAGAGAGGAGAGAGAGAGAGAGGAGAGAGAGAGAGAGAGAGAGAGAAATCAGTGTATTATGGTTTTTAGCAAAGGCCCATTACTTTCCTCAGGCTTCTTGAATGTAACTCGATTTAACATCTAAATATAATTCTTGCCTTAATTGTCAAAGTATTAAAAATAAAAAATTATTTTGTTTTAAATGCTCTTTTATCTAGCCCTATACGTTTTTTATTTGATATTGAAAGAATCTAACCTGAGGAATTTAATAAATAAGAATTTTTAATTAGTTTGCGACGTTTTAAGAATGTAGGCTATTTAATCTACATTAAAATTGTGTTTACAACTTTATATATATATATATATATATATATATATATAGTTAGTGATGTAGGTAAAAACATTAAATAGTGTTTTATAATATATATATATATATTATATATACTAATATATATATATATATTTTTTTAGAGTTGGTAGGGATGAGGTAAAAACATTAAATAGTGTTTTAAACATGTCAATAAACTAGAATGAGAAGAAAGAAAGAAAGAAAGAAAAGAAAGAAAGAAAGAAGAGATAGTCGAGAGAGAGAGAGAGAGAGAGAGAGAGAGAGAGAGAGGAGAGAGAGAGAGAGAGAGATGGAAGAGAGAGAGAGAGAGAAGAGAGAGAGAAGAGGACGAGAGAGAGAGAGAGAGGAGAGAGAGAGAGAGAGAGAGAATTTACTTCAATTTCTATTAAACTTGGAAACAAAATTATTGGTAGCTATACTTTATGTAGCTACTCTTTTAATGGATAAAAAGAAAAAAAAATTTATGAACATATAAATTAAAATCATTTCTATTGCAAATGCAAAACAAAAATAACATTCCTTTCAAATTTTAAAAAATTTTATTTTATTTATTAATGATGACCTTAATCAAGTTATTAACAATATTAAAGTAGCAAAAACATTAAGCTAAATTTGGACCTCGTAATAAACCCATCAATAGATAATATATAATATATATAGATATATATATATATATATATATATATATTATATATATATATTATATATAATATATATATATATATATATATATAATAGTATATATATATATATATATATATATACGGTATATATATATATATATATATATATATATATAATATATATATATATATATATATATATATGACATAATAATACATACAATAGATAATATATAATATATATATTATATATATATATTCTGTCTACAATTACGTAATGCAAGTTTTAACCTTTTTCAAGCCCCCCCCCCCACGTCTCCCTTGTGACTTACCAGTAACTCAAATCCAACCCCCTCCACCCACTGATAATAATTACGTTACGTTACGTTTTCAATTTTCGAAAATAAAAATTCGGTAACAAATGAATTTGTATAAACATTTTAGAGCAACTTGTTGTTTAGTTACCTAGTGAAGAAGTGAGATCCCTCCCCTGCTCCTTAGTGTGGCTCCCCTACTCCTTTATAAAGCCTTACGCCCCCTCTCAAGTGAACATATGTAATTCATAGACAGCCCATAGCAAATACAATTTAGTTACAGCATAATAATAAAAAAAAAATGGAATCTTTTTTCAAATTTAATAAAGCAATTCAAGATCATTTATTTACGAATTGAATATTAATAATAAAATTATCATAATTATCATAAATAAAATTATCTCAATGATGATAATTTACGTACATAAAACATAATTATCTATTTGAATAGCCTCATAGACAAATAGTCCCCATTATTTTTAAAGTAGGAGTCATATTTTAATAGAAAAGATATTTATATATAATATATAACTTCCGATCTAGTAAATTTATATCTACGATTACAATGTCTCTAAGATATAAATATTTATTCTATAAATATTTGATATAAATAGGCCTTTAGGCCTATTTTATTGATAAAGAATCACATTGTAAATGATATAACGTTATAATAAAATAGAATATTTTAGAGCAAAAAAAAAAATAATTAAATCGATAATAGCAATAATCTCTAAAATAACATTACAATTATCCCCAAGATGGGGAATATAATTATCTCTACTATGAATCTCTAAGGCAAAACATTTTTTCATCAGAAGGAATCTTATTAAATGTTTTTTAAAAGGTCAAAAATTAAGGCAGCCCCTTAAATGTCATGTAAACAAGTTATTTTGGCCGTGCAATATCAACAACAACAGATGCATTTTCTGCCCTAATAATAACACTGAGGAAAAATTCCTCAAATTAAGACTTTAATTGGATCGAAAATTTGTTGCTTCTTATTCAGTATTTATATAACAATAATAATAATATTTTTTTCTGATCTTTTAATTTGTTCTTTCATCTCTTCCTACAAATATTAAAGCTCGGGGCCATTCGATATAAATGTATATTTTTTTTTCTTTCGCTTCCCACTAAATCTTGAGTTGTACAAGCGTTGAAATTATTATACGTTATTATTACGTTAAACTTCCCTAATTTTAATATATATATATATATATATATATATTATATATATATATATATATATATGTATGTTTGTGTAAATATCCCTATTTTATATATATATATATATATATATATATATAATTATATATATATATATATATATATATATATATATATATATATATATATAATATATATATATATATATATATATATATATATATATATATATATATATATATATGTGTGTGTGTGTGTGTGTGTGTGTGTGTGTGTGTGTGTTGTAAATAGGTGTGGTTGGTGTGTGTGTGTGTGTGTGGAGTTGAATAATACTGTGCGTGCATAAAAATAAATAAAAATGAAAACACATACCTGCAGCCTTGCACTTTCTGTTCTTGACTGATTGTTTTCGATTTCTCTCTTGTTTGAATGAGTATACAGGTAAAAAGTTGATCCAACTAAAAATAAAATAAATACTGAAGCTACAACACCAACGGCGATAGTCTTGTCCTTAGCTAGTAAGACCACGACAATCACACACAAAACGGTTAGAACACAAGCTGCGATTTTGGTTTTAGAAAATTTTGTTATTTTGAGATGCTTGACTGATAGAGATTCTTCCAAAATGGTTTCCAATTTCGGTTGATATGGCATAAAGGATTCTTTATAATGCTGTAACTGCTGACACTGCAAGATAAGTTCTTCTGTTATTGGAATAATTATTTTTGGCGTGCCAGGATGCCTCTGTATTTCAATATATGAATTTCGAGATTTTTGAAGACTTTCTAATGGAAATTGTTGAAGAATTTGACTAAAATCGATAATTTCTGTATTTTTATCTTCCTCTACGTATTTCGAACTTGAGCTTATTTGACTTTCATGATACGTTTGAGACTGTTGAGGTGCAGAAGGCGTTTGCTGAAACTGTTGATCGCTGGAATTTTGGCACAGATTTTTTTCTGTAATGATATTTGACTTTGACGAACATTTGCCAACAGATTCGTCTTTCCCGTCTTTGGAAATGTTTTGATTTATGGTCATATTAACTGTGCCTGAATTTTCTGACTTAGAATACATTTGATTGACTAATTGGTTGTAAATTTGTGGCACAAGGAGTTGGAGTTGAGAACTTATTTGTTGTTGAAGTGCTTGAGGATCACTCATCTGAGTTTGAGAAGGCTGAGGAATTTGAAGATAAATTATTTGTTGCTGTGGTTGTGAACTTGAATCCTGAGGTTGCTGTTGATGAACAGAACTAAAATTAGGCAAAGATGATACCTGCTTCATCGTTTTTGTATATTTATTTGAAATACCCCGTCCACTGAGATTTGATGGAGACGAATTTCTTCTTTGTTGATGTATTAAGTGATTAACATTTACATAAGGTTGACTTTTACTTCTTTGATTTTTATTGAGGTTAGGAATCCTGTATTTGGGGTTCGCTGTGCTTGGAACTCGTCTTATTTTTTGATGAACCATGGGGTGAAAATTGTTTTCATTATTATTATTATTATTATTATTGTTATTATTATTATTATTATTATTATTATTATTATTATTATTATTATTATTATTATTATTATTATTATTACTACTACTACTTTCAAAGTTTGTATTTTCACGGTTTTGATTTTGACTAATTAAATTGGCTTTTTTCATTGACTCTACTGATAACCCTATTGATGAAATTGAAGACGAAGAAGAAACCGAAGAAAAAGAGGCAATAGAACATGAATCGGGCCTATTGTTTACATTTACCTTCGGCGTTTCCATGTCACTTCCTTCCGGAATATAACCACTAATTTCACAACTGGACTCGAAAGCACCGTTATCAATATCAGAGTTATTTTCGTCAATATTTTTAAATTTTTTATTTTCCATGTTTCTAATAAAATTTTTATCTTCTTTATCGTCTAATTCTGATGTAGTTACTTCATTTACTATATCTTCATCTAAAGTCTCACAAACATTTACAGTTGAAGAGATCATATTATTTTATTAATTCACTCACATAGAAAAACAATTCCCCAAATATTTCACAAAAACAAAACAGTTTTATCAGAGAAAATTGTATAATAATAGTCACACACACGGAACTGTTAGAAAAAACCTACGCGTGGTGTGATCGCACCTTCTCAGAACGAGAGCTTGCGAACAAATGATGAGATGAGATACGCTATTCACCTCGAAAACTGTCTGTAAGAAATTTGGTCTCGAATCAGTGTTGCCAGATCTTTGAAAGACGATCCAACTTGCCAGATCTGGGCCGTCAATCCAGTTGTATCCATGTAAATCCAAATCTATAAATTTTTATGTATATGTGTGTGTAAATTTGAATATTCATATTTGTGTATTGATTGCATATATTTATATGCTCTTTATGATATTGCATACTATATACCATAATTTATCACTAAAATACTAAAATTAACCAATAATATCAAATAATAAAAAAAAATATACCTATTATATTCAAATATGTGTTAAAAAAAAGTCAAAATAAAGCTGTTATTTAATATTTCTTTAATACAAGTAAAATAAAATAACCTGATATCTAACTTACTCACATAACCTATAAGTATAAATAACATATTTAGAGGAAATTATAATGTTAGGTCGAATATTTAATATGAAAGTATATATAGTTTAAACTTAGATTAAATCTTCTTATTTTAATAGTCTAACGCCATGGCACAGCTATTAAAGAAGATATTCGGCGGAAACAGGAAACAGATATATAAGCTATAGCAAAACTCTTTATCAAGACACCAGACTTCCACAATTTGCGTTCAAAAGTTCAAAAAACAATTCGATTTGTAATCATTACAATCAGAGAAAGCCAAGAATTAAAATTGATGATCAAAACTAGAACTTCCAGAGTACACACCACAAAAGTTTCGAAAAGCGCCCACCTTACACAATAACCTCGACTAAATCTACATATACGAAATCTCAGCAAATTGATATCCCTTAACTACTGAGAAAATAATTAAAACTTAACCTATACTCTAACACGATTATTTTAAAAAACGCAAGATTCTTACACTAATATAAAAATAAGAGAATACAAGCATTCAATAAAAATAAAAATAGACGCAGTACAATGACAGAAACATTCCAAGAGTTTTTAAATGAAATACCATATGAAAAGAATAATTGGTATCAAAAGTTATAAAATAAAATGAATATAATCTTTTAAAATTTAAAATCACATGCGGTCAAGCTTGTTTATACTCTGGAAAAAATAAATAGCAGAGATGACAGATAGATAATAAAGGCTCATACAAGATGATCTTTCGGTTTCGAAATGCTATAGCTTCTTCTTCTAAAAAATAAGCACATTAATCCATAGCTTGTAGGGACCAGGAACGAAGCGCCGCGAGGGGCCGGAAATAAGGAAAGCAAATTGGTAGTTCTAGATCTGCTTTGGATAAGAATATTGGCAATACAGAAAATATAAAAAATATTATTACACAGGTAATTAATACTACAACGATAAACGACATTCAGAAAAGCAAAGAAAAAGAAGTCAACAGCATACTAAACTTATTTGCAGAATTAGAATCAAATAACAAACACTCAATCTCTGCTGACAAAATTAATAGTACAAATGTCCATATTAATGAGGGAGTTCATAAAAATAACAATACAGGTCAGGTAATCAGTATTCAAGGTATAACAGGAGAAAACAAAGGCGAAGCACAATTCGATAGTTCAGCGCATTCTCCTGATTTACTTGAAGGTAAAAAACTTTCCTTTATCAAAATGAACGATCAAAATATCACAACAACCACTATTAAAACTATAAGTAAATGCAGAAATATAGAAAGCAATAATTGTATGGACATTATTAAAGAAAACATTTTGAACTGAATAACAATTCTATCTGAATATATCTCTTACAACGTGTTCGTGTACACACTGAAAAGATATAAATAACTGTTATCGATTCTGTCGATTGCGTATTCAGTCATCACAACATTATAGTTCCCATTAATATTTCCTCTTATAATCCTGTAAAAATAACCATAAAGTTTATCCATCTGCACAGCGCTTACTCAATATTTATTGGCCTTCCAAGTCGTTTTCTAGCTTTCGAATATCAACGTCAAAAAGGCAACAAATAAAACTATATAATCCTAATAAGATATTAACAACTCTAACCCTATTCAAACATGCGATTAAAAAATATATTTACCATGACCCCAATACAGATTTTTTGATTATTCTGAAATGACAAAGATCAATAGACGTTTAATAAAAGAGCCTCATTTATTAAAAAGTAAACCTTAAAAAAACCTCTCAATCTTAATTCTTATCTTTTGTCACTTATACCTTTCTCGCTCAGAAGAGGATCCCGGTATAACGAAAAAAAAAAATAAAAATAAAAAGAGTGACCTTCAGATGAAAATGATAGCAAATAAATAATTAAATAAGAAAGAGAACAATGAGCGTTACAGTGAAAGAAAAGAATACAAATCAACCAACCAAACCCCCATTCAATTATATAAACTGCAAGCCGAGTCGCAACCAAAATATCACCTAAGAGCTTACAAAAAAAATAGATAATTACGTAACAGGCGCAACGGAACTACCGATACACTTGGTAAATAGTCATGATGTGGGGATGCATTCCTTGGGCTGGCACCATTAAGTCACGACCCCTCGCAAATTATTACCTTGCCATCAAGACATAGATCAATTGCAAACCAAATCTTTAATGTATGACCTAATTACATTCTTTTTGCACCAGACACTCATTTCACCATTAGTCAGTTACACCTTGCATCTTCAAGTCACTTTACCAAGTCCGGTCGAATATCCCAAAACAACGCTGATCTTAAATAAGTAAATCTACTTTAAAACAAATCGAACTATCAATACCATCTATCCGACATGACAAAAAACCATTTTGTAAAAAAAAAAAAATAAAATACTCAATTATTCCTAATCACTATATCTATACCTAACATCCAAACATGTACAAGTGGCAATAAGATGATAAATTCATTCATAATATTATATGATTTACTCATCACACCTATACACTGTTTGAAAGGTTTGCATAGATCATACTGACAATCCTACAAACTATTTTTCAGATTATACTCTTCCAATTTAACAACGAAAAATAGTCAAATTTAACAATAATACAATTAAAACACCCAGTAAAATCAATAATAGACCTCCATTTGGTGCCACCGAAAGACATTTTAATCAACTTTTATCCATTTACACAAGACTATAATTGACTTCAGCCAGCCAATTTTCTCCCACCCGCGAACGCTTTCCTAACTCACACCAGCATCATAATCCAGTTACCTATTTCATAAATTTAAATGATTTCATTAATACAGGATGAAATGAAAACGCCGTTCCTTCTAAAAAAATGAGTTCATTCATTTTATCATTCTGCAAATAAGTGGATAGGAGAGGAAAAATTGTAAATAATCAAGATTTCTGACTGAAAAATATCTACATATTTTTAGGGGTTGCATGCATTTATAATAAATAATATTAAAAATTAATAAGAAGTTCCAAAAATTATAAAAATTAGACGAAACATTTTCGAACATATTGCAAATATAATTAATACTTACTCTCAACATTCTTAAGTAAGAAATATTATTAGGCCAACTCAGACCCAGAGGTAAAATATATTGTATATGGAAAAGAAATGGCAAGCTAATAGAGAAACAGAAAATAGATAAAGGTAAATTTTTATAGTTAGCATAAGTAAATGAAATATAAGACGTAGAAGCACACATGATTACAGCTAATTGTCCTAATTTACTGGTGAACTTGCTATTGGTGTTGAAATAAAATTACGAGTCCAGATATAACCCGAAGTTTCATTCCAATACTAACTTTGTCTGAGTTCTATTATTAATATATAAAATACCTTTCCTCCTACACAATCTTTGTTAAATTTCTTTCATTCGAATCCATCAACATAAATGCAGTTATCACACATGACAGGAGGCAAAAGAGTGCTCATAAATTGATAATGAGAAAACGAGCATGCACATATACCATTCTGAAAAAGGTAGGAAAAATAAGGTGGAAGCGGAATAAAAGATACACACACCCACAAGCATGACACTGTCCATAATTGTCTGTAAAGTGTTATATAACGGTCTATATGTAGTAGATAGCAGGAAAGTTGCTCTCAGTGTAAGAAGAAAAGTGTATATGAGAGCAAGAGAGAACAGAAAACAAAAAAATTTATAGAACTGAATTTGCAAACTATTCGAACAATAAAATTTTTAATGGAAGAAATAGATCTCAACGCTTCCGAGAGTACTTATGGTAAAGTCTTCTAAAATTTTTTACTAATTCTAAAATTATTGTAGTATAAGGAGAGAGAATGCAAATATATTTAAAAAGAAGAAGAGAAGGTGAAGAAAAGGACATATATTAATATATTGGATTAGAATACTGGCATAACATATAGGAAATAACAAATGCACATATTATTTTTGGCTGAATTCCAAATAAATTTCGATCTGTCCTACATCCTATATTCAATTTACCAAACATTATATATTTATATTCTCTTCAATTTGCGAGGATAATGCCTAATTTGATTATAAAGTAAGAGAGAGATAAAATGAGAGAGACTGCAGGTATGAAATGAGGAGTAAAGAAATTAAAGAATAATATACAAGGAAAATATATTAATATCTACAAAATGCAAACATAATATTATTATTCTGTAATTCTTTCGAAGCTTCTTATTCACTTGTATATCTCATTTCATCCTCCTAATATTTATGTAATAGCAAAAGAAAAGGAAGAAATCAATAAATAAAATAATATAGGAGAGATAATAAATCAACAATGATTGTGGAAAAGATATAAATTAAAAAATATATTTTAGAAAGGACGATTAAAAAAAATTTAAATTATATCAATACAGGGAAGCAATATCGATTTTTCCCATAATGTCATCATAATAAACTATCAATTTATGCTCCTTAAAAGAATAATTAAAGGTATATTTGTTCAAAAACGTACAGAAGAAAAAATTTTTTATGTGAAGGACTAAAATAAGGTGGACCAATTAGAGAATATACATGACTTGATAACTCAAAATTAGAGATAAGCAAAATAATTTCTAATGGCTGCTGCGTGCTCCTTAAGTAACAGATTGTTTTTGTAGTTCCTAAGATACTATTATTCTGTCTAAATATATTTACATATTTAATGTATAATCCGAATATAACACTGATATGTAAAATTAATTACTGTTCATATCTCTTACAAGAGTCGCTTCAGACAGGAAGGACCCACAACTAACTGCGAAGAACAACGTATTTGTGAGCCTTCCAGATGCTGGCATAAATGTATAACGACGACACACAAGTCCACGAACGACGTCATGACCATAAGATAAAACACGATAACATTATTTTGATTTCTCATGGATGAACAATAACTTCAGATGGAAAAAGCCTTATAAACTAGGAGTGTACAAGGGAACGAAGCTCACAATTCCATCTCTCAGCACAACATCTGCAAGGATTGTGACGCCACCACAATACGAACTACATATCTCTATACAACACACAAAAAACAACCCTATGCGACATTGAAACACTTCGGTATTAACACATATGGCTCTGTTTACATCGTAACTATAGCCACAATAAGAGGGATCGCAATGAACACTTTAAGGAATTAATTGTCATCATATAGTATAATTCCAGAAACTTATGCAACTTTTAAAATTATCATCCAATAAAATTAGTTTGACATAAAATTTATTACGTACTATGGCGACGAAGTAAACAACATTCTTTTCTCACAAGCAGCGAATAGAAAAATGCGAATAAATATCCATTCAACTGAGCTTCTCTTGCTACACGTCCTTATGTGACATTTTACAAAACAAATGTTAAATCATCAATCCAATAGCATAGAATGTATTGCTTGCTTCCTCACTTGCCCCATCTAAATAATAAATATCGACATCACAACTGACACGTATAAAAACAATATAACAACAATAAAAATAGAAACAATAAAAATCTCTTTTTCTCCTTTTATATTCCAAACACCTTAGCGAACACACCAAATTCAGTGCTAAATTATTTCTTCGTTCACATTACTGCATCTTTACTGGAAACTATGTAATTCCTTTTAAAATTATATATTATACAAATAAAAAAATTAAAATTTAAGTAAATAAAAGCAAAATAGTAAATAATAAAATAGGAAAAATATAAATAATATAAAATATATATAAATATATATATAATAATATATAATATATAAGAATTAATAATAATAATAATAAATATAAAATAATATATGAATAACTTTGATACAGTAATTAATATATATAAATAAATAAATTTATATATATAAAATATAGATAAATATATACTATATATTTAATAATTATATATATAAGAATCTTATTTAGAAAATATGAAATAAAATATTATTAACATTATAAAACCCTCAAACATATAAAAATTAAAAAATTTGTGAAAATATTTAATTATAAAATATATAATATATAATATATATAATAATAATAATATAAATCATAATATAATATATAATAATAATAATATATAATATTATCACTATTATAACTCTATACCCGTAATAATTCAACACCATATATAATTAGCTCATAAAACACCATCTCTATAAAAAAACATCACAGTGAATATATCATTGCAACACCACATAAGCGATTACTCTATAAAAAACTGCGAATATAAATAAGCATAATCAGTGATATAAAAACACTAAAAAAAACCCTCGACAGGCTACTCAGTACCAATTTAAGTTAGTTACTCTCTAAACTTCTCTAATCATACACAAAATACTATATAATACCACTTATCTGTTGTTCAGACTTTATTAACCAGACATAATAAATTTTCCACTTTATAATACCTGAACACCACGTTTCTAATAACGTGAGACTCGCCCCCTCCTTCTCTCCACTCTACCCTCTACCCTAACGGCAAAACCTGCGACTTAACACCTAATCTAACACTAAGAACGCCGTACACAGTGACTTCAACAAAAAAGAACAATGGGCAAACAGGCCCTAGTCCTATCGTCCCGATGGCGAAATGCAACAGGGGTCTTTCTGTGACACAAGATTATTATCTCCATACACTCTAAACAATTACATGTTCAGTTAAAATACTTAGTAATATAATCATAGCAAAAATGAGCACCCATTAAAGTTCGAACCTTAAGTACTTATTTTATAGCCTATGTGAATAGAAATATAAGTCCATGACCATGCGTGACTAGAAAAAAGCATACATACACCATGACTGTTTTCTTTTGGTTCTCTTTACCACAGTTATCTAAATGTTAACTATATATCTGTGTTTGAAACGGAGATGTGAATATAAACAGGATAAAGAATACAGCCACTATGCAGTAATCCAATTACAGCGCACAATGCAAAATATATAACTGCCAAATATATACAAAATTTTTCATGCAGTAATAAACGATTATAGAATAACTGTAATTTGAAAAATCAAAGAATAGAAGCTAAATTATGATGTAATTGTACGATTACAGCGACTCGTTTTTTTCTTGAAAGAAAAAAGTGACAATAAATAAATATATAATATAAATATATAATATATATATATTATTATATATAATATAATAAATTATAAAATATAATATAATATAAATATAATATATATAAATATATAATAATAAATAAATATTAAATAATAATAATATAATATATAAAAATTCAACATCACCTAACCATTAAATATATAAATACATAATATTCACCATATTCCGCGATTGATTCATTGCCTCTCTCGCCCAAATCAAATTAGGACTATTACGAAAATATTTAATATTACAGAAAACGTGAGGAAAAAAATGAGCAGGGTGAAATATAGTTTGGGATAATTCCACTATGAAGGGGATTCGATCCGTAGAAAAGACTGTCTTAGATCTAACTTTTTGAAGCGTATAGAGGATGGCAACTAAGTACGAGAACATAAGAGCGTTCCGAGATATGTCAGTCATCGTAAAGTCGTACAACATGCGGTTAGGTTCGACCCCAGAAGAACACAAATTTACTTTACAAAATCTCAATAAAGGCAACTACTACTACTATTATAACTATTACCCTAATACTACTATCAACTATCCGACCTAAAACAAAAACCAGTGAACCAACCTAAACTGAAAATCCACCAAATTACAAACCTAACCTTAAATAATGAACACGTACACATAGCTACCAACCTACTAAATATATAATCACGTCATCACCTTGCTAACTAATCATAACCGAAACTAAATAATAAAACAAGTAACAATAAAAAATAAAAATAATACAACTCAATCAGATATAATTAAGCACAACGATAAATAATACTAAACTAAATACTCATAAGAGAATACTAAACTAAAAAAATAATAATAAAACTACATCCTAATTATAAAAAAATGATTTAAATGAGCACTAGAATCCTTATACGCGAACTTCTCAACAAGATACTCCTCTCTAGGATAGGAAACTGTATGCGTCAATTATATACATCGAATTTATTTTAAAAGGAACACTGATCTAAAGGAGTTGTAAACCCATTTGTATGAACATACTCTTAAACAGCCTTCTCACTCTTTACTCACTACTCTCCTCTATTAAAGAGAGTATAAAGATGAATTGTTTGTTTCACAAGAGTTTTAGTCCTATTATCGTCTCATTCAAAACTCTCTAACCACAGACATAACTTGCTATGACTCATATTCATTACGAAATATATTCTACGGGAAAAAAAGACTCACAAATATATAAATCGGCTCGACCAACAATATATAATTTATAGTTCAACTTAAAATTTGATTTAAAAAAGCGATAAATGTCACATCATCGCCATAGAACTAAATTCACCAGAGAGCAGAGATGGAAAAATTTCTACAAGCCAGATCAAAAACAACAAAGCAAGAAAGAACATGACACACCACAATACACAGATCGTAATTTCAAACGCTAGTCACGAAAGTCACAAGACTAGTTTAATAAATTAGTAAACGGAAGACGCTCAAAAACAGAAGATGTGTCGAGACATTCAATAAGCATAAGTAGATAGGGCATTCTATACATCTGGCGGTAAAGAAGCTTAGACAAGAGACAATGGACACAAAACGAAAACTCGGTAGTAAAAAACAAAGATATGTGTCGTGTTGAGCAACTAGAAAGACCCTTCTCACAATGAGGAAGTATAGTAGCGAATGAAGAGAATTGAGAAGGAAACGTGATAATTGTAAGAAGAGGAGAGGGAAAGAAAGAGAGAGAGAGGAGAGAGAGAGATTGAGAAAGAAAGAGGAGATATCAAGATTGAGAGAGAGAGAAGAAGAGGTAAATGAAGAGGAGGGGAGATAGAAGAAAGAAAGAGAAAGAAGAGAGAGAAAAGAGAGAAGAAAAGAAGGAGAAGAGAAGAGAGAAGAGAGAGTTGAAGAGCAAAGAAGACACACCGCCGCCGGTTGTCACCAAATAACCACTCCTCAATAGCGATTAATATAAATAAACAACCTGACAATGTGAGGCTGAATCACGACGATGGAAAAATAGACTGAGAGAAGTTTAGCGAGAAGGAAGGAGAAATATGACTAAGATTACTAAAGAAAATTAAGACAATCCACCACTATTATGTAGGACAGAGGCTGAACAAAACCCCCAAAAAAATAAAAAACCCATAAACTAGAAAGCAAACAAAATGCAACCACGACAACACATCAATAAAAACAATAAAAACAACCATAACAACACAACAAGAAAACAACCCCAACATACCACGCCCAATAACGAAACAAAACGCACTACAACAAAAAAAACCTCAACATCCAAATACCCCAAAAACCAACAACAACAACCCAAGCCAATCAGTGGATGGACAAAGCAACCCTAGACGCAAGGGGAGGCAATAACACTCCCAGACAGGAAAAAATAACGTAGAATATATGATACGAAAAAAGCAAACAACTAGTAAGTTGAACTGTGATGAAAAATTCTAGGAATAATAGAACACATTCGATAAACCCCAAACTATTAAGAAACTTCTAATAAGAGAATATAGAGTCCAAAGAATAATCTCGCATTGAAAGTGAGAAAGAGAACATCTATTCAAAATGAAGAAAATAATGATAGGAGATTGAGATCAGTCGTAATATGGAAATGAATATGTTGAAAAAAAAGCAATAGAGAGAAAAAGAGTAAATTAATGAAAAAAATGGTTAGAGAAAGAGTTATTTATTAATTTAAAGGAAATAGAACGGTAGGCAGTATATAAAAGACAGAAATTATAAAAAGCGAGTTGGATAGAAGGAAGAAACGATTAGAAGGAAATATAGCAAATGACGTGTGGGAAAAAAGAACGGAATTTCCTCCTCCCAATTGGAACTGCGATCTACCGTCCAGTAATTTAACAAATGAAAAGGTATGGCTATTTATTTAATTATTTGTAAGGTAATATAAAAATGGACTCGTGATTTGTGTATCAAATACTGTTGATGGGACGATACCAGAATAATTTTCGGGTTCGTTGCCGATTAGTAAATGTAAATGATGATCATTTCCGATTTTCGATGTCGATTTTTATTCATCGTACGATACCAAAATGATTCTAATAAAAACTTCCTTTTGGATTCCAGAGAAATTTCCGATTTTTCTGATTCATCGTCTCATCACTAATCAATACCAGTCTTTATGAATAATATTTATATGACTAGTTGACTACTGTATTGATCATTAGATCAATATCTATTTGGACATTTGAACTTTGAAAACAATTAAAGTTTACATTTTCCTATAATTAGGGATTTCGTCCCATCGTAGACTCAGGATTTCATTTTTTAAACTTGTGCTTACAGAATAATTGACTTCCCAAGATCCCAATTAATTTACTTTACCAAAGTGCTCTTAGTTAGGAATTTATCTTTTAAAATATTTCCCAAGAATAAGAATTTACATGCACCCAGACCTAATAATTTGTATGTCCTAAAAGTTCTTGATCTTCAAAAGGGATTTTGGCCATGACATTTATTGCAAGATCATCATAGTTCTTTTATTCTAGGTCATATCCTCATTCTCTCATTACCATAACTTAACCGATTTCCATTGGAGTATTATTTTGAAGGAAAATAATCAGATTCCTTTAGAAGTCCTTTGAAATTATTAAATTTACTTCTATCAGGTTTACTTCAAGAGTATTCATAAATATTGCACATACTAAATAACCTAATAACCTGAGAAAAATTTCGACATATTTACAAAGTTCCCTTATGTTCTTTTTATTATCCCACTGCAGATAAGTTTCTGTAGTAATTTCTAAAATGTCCCAAAATGTTACCTGTACCCGATACCTTGTTTTTGAATTATTCTCTTCACATACATCATTAGGAATATAAGATATTTTTTAGTCTTAGTCATAGTGATAATGGATGATGTAGCGAACGTATGTTTGGTGATATGATAGTAAAAAATGGAGAACGAATGCGGTATAAATATTTCAGCCACTTCGGCGTTTGCTTATGCGGTTCCTTGCGACTCCGGTTCTGGCTCAGGTTCGATACTCCGGTTCCGACTCCGGTTCCGCTCCGACTCCGCCCAACCTGTATTGGAGGAGTTGTCATATATATATAGCTTTCTCAAGCACCGTGCTGGGAGCCTCGGTGCTATATATCAGTGTGTACCGATCGTTAATAAATAAGTGGTATATTATTTAATATTATTTATAATATATCTATATATACAATAATATACAACAAATGATGCATGTTTAACGTTAATATGCATTTTATATTTCCGTATATACTCTGAATATGGTAGCTATATTATTAATATAGTACCTGATATATAAGTCGCTGTGTGTTGAGGACGCTCTTCTATTTGATATTGTGTGTAGAGAGATAACTGACATGTACAATGTAGAGTATCTTATTCAGTATATGGTATATAAGTGTAAGAGAGAATATGGTTATTTGAGTGGTAGAGAATTTATTGATATATAAGAATTGGAGTATAAGGTGGATGCTGACTCAGTGAGAGGTCACGAGGGCTCTCACATGGATGACTAGCGCAACCTCTCACTACTTGAGTAGTCTGTGCTCCGGTATCTCACCGTATGTGCCGATATATTAAATATTTGTGTATGTATTGATACAAATATTTTGAGATTGTTACAGTATTTTTAATATTATAACGAGTATTTATAAAAATTAATTCATATGATTTACGTAGAAATTAAATATGATTTCAGAACCATCAAGATAAATAAGAGATAAAATAATAAATAAAAAAAATAAATAAATAAATAATAAGATAAATTTTCTATTATATCTTTTTGTTTATAACTTACTAATTTACGAATTTTAAAATTATACCTTAATGCATAGTAAAATTTAATGTTATGAATCACTACCATCAGCTATATACTCCACCCTATATATATATACTCATGTCCATAATCGTATCTATTGATATCTTCTTTAATATACTATTACATGAATCTATATTGATATACGTATCTGTGAGTGTTAGATGACTGTCATGTATTTTAGTCACAATTTCTGTTAACGTAAGTTTATGCTCTCACTTAATTACATCACACGCTAATCTAGATAAATAGAATATATCACGCAATCATCATACGATACCTCTACTGATTCTTCATACACATGAACTATATATCTATTATATTGATTAATTGATCTAATTTGATGTTAAGTTGTATCTAAATTGATAATAAATTGACTCTCGGAATTTGGCATGTTACGTCATCACTTATTTTATCTGTCCAAGGTTAACAATACTCGAACGTCTTATTATGTTATATTAACTAAATGATAAGTGTATAAAGCACTTAGAGATCAAATGCACTGACCCTCTTTCCAGGACACACCTCGTTCTTCGTCAAAGTTCACACTTCCGATATTATTTAATGTTTATCATAAATATGGATCTCTGATATAGATCTTTTACATATGAGTCCTACAAGTGTGCGACACATTTCTATTGACTAATAGTATCTTGTAACCGATTTACATACCAATAGAATGACAAACGCCTAAATCACTCACTCTAAAATAGATATTAGTCAAACCACCATCAATACACACCCTCTATCACATATCTCATTGAAGTGCTAAGCTTCGCATTCGTGACTTAGTTATGATATTCGACCTTCTATTGAGTATCAAGTGATTCACTCTCGTGTGACACGCTCAATATATTTTGTGATTAATAGACAATCAAATAACATATCATGATATACGTGATAGACTATACAAAGATCAATTGAGTATACTCGTGAACGCCGTAACGCAAGATTTTTGTCACATTAATAAAGCTGTTATTAGCTATCATAGGTTGAAAACTCTAAGTAATCATAATACAGAATACGTCACCTGACACGCGTCTCACACCTTCACAAATGAAGATAATTAAATCTAGTTTAACACGGTAGACAAACAATATGAGGCAACATACAAATAGAATGTATGCTCCAGTGTTTTCTATTTCCCCCACCCCCCCCGCCCAAAACTCTATCTTAGGCATAAAATATAACATATACTAGATTATGTGAAATTGTTTCACTAAGAACTTATTGCACATCTTGTGTTCAATCCAATATATCTTAACATAGTAACCAATCTCGTCTCAATTGTACACATTAACAATAGTTAATAATTGAGATTTAATATATATTAGCAAAATAAATAATTTTAAGAATATGATTAACCGACTTGGTAATTATCATATTTAGCGCACCTATCAGCAGAATGTCCCTCATGATCAGTTCATAATTACGCTCTTACCACTTATCAATAATATAGCATAGAATCAATATTCAGCTTAAAGACCGCCCCCATTTCACTGATGAGTCTCTCTCTATAGACTTATACTCAACTCGTAATTCACACACGAAAAAAAATAACAATCTCAACTATATATCACACGCAAACGATACAACTCGATATATACGATTAACCTCAATAGGATTCCACATAGTCCTTAACGGAGTACACACCGTAAATGATATAAAATCATAAAATATGTAACTAATATGCAAGAGAACAGTAGTAAGACATGATGTCTTTACCTTTTTTTCAGACGACTAGGTTATCTCACAATTATAACACTACTAGGGTTTAAATCATATAATCTCACTAGACCTCTCACTCACATTTAAAGGATGAGCCATATTAGCTAAATAACATTTAAATCCCTGCATAACATTGTTCTGTCCTCTCATGTCTACACTGTTCTCACACGAAATAATACTCTAAAGATTATAAAATAGCTAACGATCAATAAAACTCTACGGCATGGTGACATGACTATTTAAGACTTTCACCCAGTGTACTAAAGCACAATAACCGCTAATTCAGAATAATTGACTTGACAACGCCATCGAATATAAACTGTTAACTTAACAAAATCACACATCGTCTTACACCCTACTAGTATGAGAAATAAGTCACTTCAGCTAATTGCCATAGTCAAAAGACGATTATCTAGAATTATGAATAAATTATTTCTTAATACTTATATTTCTAAGATATGCTATCATTAATAAGAAATATTAACGTTATATTTCACTGAAACACACTCTCACGAAATAGACACACCATGGGTTAACTAAAATATATCACAACTTCTGTGATCCCCGATTTAGTGACTGTCTCGCCAGTCTTGTATTAGGTGGTAGAACTTTAAACTTTCAGTTTCAACTAATTATATAGTTGAATGTAGCTTATTTTCAAATGAACTAAGACTAGTATACTGCTAGCTCACACAACGGACAAATATTCTAATAAAGAATTATAGTGAGCACATCAGAGAAACACAAATAAACTTAAATACTCAAATCTTCAAACTTATATCTTTACACCAGTAATAGTGAGACTAAGCTCTCATGCGTTGCATATAGTGACCGTAGATTCACAATATCTAGTACGCTTTTTCACAGCACTCACTCTATTAAACCTGGCTTATTAACGTTAATGTGTGGACTGCTGATACATTATTAATACATTTTTATGCAAAATAATGTTTATTCTTAACATACTGTACTTGTAATTTAATCATATCGCTGTGATTCCAAACGAATTTATGGAGCTACCTAACGTAATATAGTTCATAATCGAAATGAAAGGCTGAACATAACAATCGGTTGAACATGATTGTAACTAAAAAAAATCAACTTGTTCAATATGATAGATCTAACCTTTAAAATCTACACTTAAATTATTGTGAGCTTGAGACATAAGATGATCATACTGATACATTTAGAGACATAGGAATCCCCCAATTAGCGACCTATACTATATTGATAATCTAAAATAGCATTGTGACTTCTCGCTTAAAGCAGTGATAACCATTATATTTCACTTACATATATTAAAGACAATGATATCTCTTCAATACATATCATATTAAATTATCTTCTGTGGGATCTTAGCAGAAGACCGCGCACTCTCTGAGATAGAGCGAGTGTATGGACACGGATGCATCATAACTTTGACTCGTTTATTACAGTGTTATCAACTGAATCTTATTATGTCTAAGGTATACATACGATGAGTATAGACTCTCTCAATATGTCCTAACATTAAAAGGACCATGCAGTCAGGTATTTCTTATCTAAATATATAGTGATACTATAGCTCACTTCTTCATATAATATTATTATTCCAGGATAATTCTCCAGACTGGGCAAACTAAGTTTTTGAGACGAGGAATTACCACATGTGAGACTCAAATTAATGTTTTATTATCTAAACTATTAACAATAAAATATAAATATTTTCTAATTTGGAATAGAATATCTCCATAGTGGGTAAAGTCTCAATGTGTTACCGATTTTAAGAGACTCAGGGCTAATCTCACGAGTAAATCACTTCTTTAGTAAACGTCTAAACCTCCTACCTGCCCCCTCCCATCTCCACTCGCTCACACTCTCTCACTTACTGTGCATTTATGCTCCGTGACCTCATTTTTTTGATCATTCAATATAATGATTCAGGTGCAGCATTTCCGCAGCTACCATGATCCGTGCGCATACAATTAGTATCTAAAAAATATAGATATATTTATAATTATTCATCTAATCAACGAAATTAGTTCGTAACCCGTTAACATGTGTTGGTCACCAGTTACTAATAATGTATAAGGGCATACGCTGACTCAGGCTCTCTAGAACTAATAGAATTAGTGATATGCAACTATATGATAATATCCTCTACATACCTTTATCGCAATCTGTAAGTAAAGCTTACTGAATCGCATGTGAGCAAAATTTCCTAAAGAGTAAGAGATCAACATTAAAGAGTTATCCCTAATAGACATAGATATTCTGGTACGAAATAATAATTACTAGAAGAAGTCAACTCCGTGCGATTTAACCTATCTAAGCTTTATATCTGTCACAAGGTATCAATCATCACTTTTTAACTTTAAAATAAACGCAATATACAATTATCGTATAGATATTCCGTTATCGGTACTTATTTATTATCAGATTCTACCTCTCAGTTTAACGTAACCGCCATATTAATAAGTTAAGTAATCATATATCTTGAGAAGCCCCATACATATTTAGAGCCCATACCGTTCACATAGAAAATTACTGTCGCTTCTATGTTAATACTCTCATATTATAAACACTTCATCGTAAATAAATTAAGATTGCTACATTAAAAATACTGTTTTAACACGAATATGGAATCAAAAGCTATAACGCACTAGCTATCATGATACCGATCTATAATTGACACCTCCAAGTGTCAATCCACAATAAACAGTACAATTATAGACTATAAATTACGCCTATTTTAATATAAAACTCAAATAAGTATGAAACAATACACAACAGGTCTCAACACTTTAGCACGCTCATGAGTAATAAGTACTAGACAGTCTGAACTCACATAATAAAAATAAGACCTATTATTACATATTTTTCAGAGAATCATGCTCTAAACATATGGTTGATGTTATCTCTAGTATCAATCGCATATCAATAAGAATAACTCATTAGCACATTAAGTTCTCCATTACCATACGTCTTATTATTCCTTACATGGTCCTCAACTCATAACTGATAATACATAATCATTAAGATTTTATACCAAACATATACATAATAAAATTAGCACTTGAAATTAGATAACTTTTATTCAAGTAAGGGCATGCACATGGTGGTATGATGAGTTTACATAGTTATTTTTAAAGCAGAAATCAGTAAATCAAGTAAAATCAAACTATCAACCCCTCCCCACCCTCTCCACCTATGTGAATACCTTATTATGTCTCCATCATGTGTAACCTTAAGTTATAATATACATAGATCAATATTGTACGAATATCCATTTCGACTAATACATAATACTTTCAAAAGTCCGCAGTTGTATCCCTTCTTACTAGAATCCCAGAGCTCATCGATAATCAATAATGCTAAAATAAGTTACATCATCACAGAGATACCGACGTTTATTACTCATCTATTATTAAAAAACTAACTGTTCTAACTTTTCCGACGTCTGCTTAAATAAATAAGATAATATATAGGTAAGATCGCTTCTCATCTAACTTTCGCTACCTCTTCCTAACCTAAAACACTCCATGCGTACGAAAACGCTATCTAACGTTTGTATAGATATAGCGCAGAGAATACTCATTCTAGCAATTTAATCTTTATTATTAAGGTTGGAAGTATAGGCCACAGTATAACATTACAGGTACCCTGCACACGAGAGCTATATCTAGATACTTCATTTCTTTACTTTATAATATAGATCTCGTTAGAAACTGATCAATTGTCTTATTGTACGATGGTGATACTCGAATGCAGGCATCTAAATAATATTATAGTCAATTAATTTACACATTGATCTAATCTCGGTAGTGAACTGGTGGGACGACGCAGTATAATAAGACTAACGTAACACTCCGGAACTTTGTGTGTCTCTCATTCTACTTCTGATCATATTACTTTAACAAAAATTCATCATATACATTTTTGTTTGTATTTATATATAGAGTTTGACATGGACATTCTCTCTAGAGTACGGGACCACTCGTGTGCTGCTCTCAAAAGACAATAGCTCAAATGTGTAATTTTTATAATCTCACTCTCGAGTATTAGATGAGGTACAGACTAACAATATGTTAGTTCATGTATTGCTCAGGGCATTTTATCATAGTTCATTTGTAATAAAAATCATTTACTTACATGTTAATAATTTATGAGCTCATGATTAGTATTATGTGACTTTTTAAAGCGTAAATGAGTATAACAATCTGTAAATCAAACCATCCATCCCAGCAGGTCCCCTACCCACCCATTCGCTATCTGATCTATTGAACTATTGATTCAAGTCATATTTCGAGTATCATTTCTGGATAAACATACATAAAAATAGTTCTTTTTATACTAACCTTACGAATATATGCTCGTGCAACAAAGTTTTAGCATCAATAAAGCTAAACTATCATAACTTGAACTAAGAATATAATGTTACAAATGCAAACCTAACATAGCATACTAAGCTATGAATAATTGCTAACATCCTTGAAAATATAATTCGTATCAAAAGTAAAGTAGCTAACAGGTCATACAAAACTCGATATGTTCCCACTTTTCCCGCATATCCGCAACAGGGTAAAGCCGTATTTATCTAACAAAATCCCTTAAAAAAGTGACAATCTATCAGAGATACCAGCATCTTGAACTATGAATTGACACTTATTCATCAAATTGTCACTCGTCTCGAGTATAACAACCGTTGAACTATGAATAAACGTAGACATTAGCCAAAATTCTCAGAGCAACCTAGATACCTAACAACATCTTAACCTAGGCTCACGTTTCTAACACATCATCGTCAGTTAACACAGATAATATCTTACAAAACTCATCATTTCTCTAACAAATTCGTGTTAATTTTCCATCATTAGTAATATTATAAACATAAACGTACTAAACTTACGAATAAAACAGCTTTTTCATTAACCAAGAGTATCTAAAGCAACAATCACCTTCGAGAGAAAACCCAAGGGATGCGCCTTTGAAAGGGTGTGAATCCTGAGAGGGGATCACCCCGCAAGGGGGTGTAAGCGGGCATAACCCCTCCGAAGAAGGGGTAAGGCCTCAACCCTTCGGGCTAAGGCCCAAAACCCGCTTACACCCCTTCGAGTTCATCCCCCCTAACTTACGAATAAACAAGCTTTTCATTAACCAAGAGTATCTAAAGCAACACAATACCTTCCGAGAGAAAACCCATGGATGGCCCTGAAAGGGTGTGAATCCTTTCGGCTGAGGCCAAAACCCGCTTACACCCCTTCGGAGGGGTTCTCCCCCTCTCAGGATTCACACCCATTCAAGGGGCGCATCCCATTGGGTTTCCTCGGGAAGGTAATGTGTGCTTTAGATACTCTTGGTTATGAAAACTGTTTATATTCGTGATTTAGGTACGTTATGTTAAATATTACTTATGGACTGTGATAAATAAATGATAAGAGCTTTATTTGCTTACGAGAAATTAGATGAGTTTTGTAGATATTACTGTGGTTAACTGACAGATGATGCTGCTTAGAAACGTGAGCTAGGGTTAAGATTTTTGTTGACGTTAGTGTAGGTATGATCTGAGATTATTGCTAATGTCTACGTTTATTCAATGTTCAAATGACGTTATACTCGAGACGAGACACTTTGATGCAATGATCAGTGTCACAATTCATTAGTTCAAGATGCTTAGGTATCTTGATAGATTGGTCACTTTTTTAAGGATTTTGTTAGACTAATTACGTCTTTACCTGTTGCTGATATGCGGAAAAAGTGGGAACATATCGAGTATTGTATGACCTTTTAGCTACTTTACCTTTGTATTAAGTAGGAATTTCAAGATGTTAGGCACATCCGTATCAGCGGAATATGTGTAGGTTTGCATTTGTATTCGGCACATTCTTTAGTTCTAGGTTATGATATGCTAGCTTTATTGATGCTAAAACTTTTGTTGCGCGAGCATATATTCGTAGGCCTTAGTATATATAAGAACTTATTTTTATGTTTTATGTTTATATCAAATTGATACTCGAAATATGACTTGGATCCAATAGTTCAATAAGATCATAGGTGAATGGGGTGATTTGGTAGGGGACTGCTTGGGATGGATGGTTTGATTTACGAGATTTACTCATTTACAGCTTTAAAATCAGTAAAACTATCGCACTCTTTAACTGTGATGATTTTATTTCGAAGAACTGTATTTTTATTTTATGTCCAGCGAATAAAAATTTTTTTTACTTTTATGTTATGTTTTGGTTAAAAAACTTTGTTGTCATTGCAATTATTCGTTGGGGACTATGACTATTTAGACGATGTTATGATGAATTTTTGTTAAATATTACGAAGTTTGATTGTAAAAAAATCAGGTACTTATAGCTTTATAATTTCGTTTGTCAAGTATTGAGTGATTAGACGAGGTATATGCCTAAATTTTTGTTAAATATTTACGATGTTAATGTAATTAACATTTGTTCTGGTTAGGGAGTATGTTTGAAAAAAGTGGGAATAGGATTTGCGTTTGTGTAAAGTGTTACGAAGTGTTAGGTAGTGTTAGTGCGGAAGTTTGTTAATGTTAATAGGTTATTTCATACGCATGGTGTGTTAGGTTGATCAGTTTTAAACAATTTATATTTCCTTAGTTCAGCGGCAGGTTATGTTATCGTTAAGCTATGTATTTTTGTAAATTTATCTTGTTCACGTCTTGCAATACTATTCGATGAGTTAGTATATAAAAAGACTTATTCTCTCTCCTGCTCATGTTTAGGTCACGAATGATACTCGAAATATGACATGGATCAATAGAACAATAGATTTAATAGATCATGGATGGGAGGGTGGGGAGGGCGCTTCGCATTTTGGGGTTTTTGATTTAGACTGATTCTACTCCGCTTTTACTGCTGTTAAAATCTAAACCTTATTACAAAATTTAACCATGATTTTTATTCAAAGTGGACCGTTATTTTATGTATGTTGTTGATAAACTATTTGTTATGTTTATATTTCTGTTAGCCTGTTATGATAATTAGACGTGGTTATGATACAATTTTATGTTAAATTATTACTTGGATCATTTTAAATCTAATCGTCAAATATGTTAGGGAAATGCTTGGAAAAAGTATGAAGAACAGGTTCGTTGTTTTTTGTATTGCAATGGCAGTTAATGGACTCATGTTATGTGTTGTACAACAGTGCTAATTTATAATGTTTATTAGGCAGTAAGTTTGTGTGCTAAGTTTGTCGTTAGTACATTATATTTCTTATGTCATATGAATGCTTATGCTTGCTTTATTAATGGTGGAAACATTGTCTATTGTTATGCATATGTTCTCAGCAAGATTATCCATTAAAGAACTCATTTTTGTGTCTGTTTGTTTACCCAAATGATACTCGAAATGCGACGTGAAATCAATAGCTAGTTAATGTAAACATTACATTCGTAATATATGTTAGAGATATGCTTGAAAAAGTATAAATAGGTGAATAGGTTACGTTTGTTACGCTGTGCTAGGTACTTTAGTGTGTTAAGTATGGAACTTTGTTACATGTTAGTAGTTTATTTCGTGCCTTAAGGTATCGTTAGGATTTGCGTTGTGCATTATATTACTTAGTTCTGTTTAGTGCTATGTTAGCTTTATTCAATGTGAAAACAATGTTACGCTACCATATATTCGTTGGTCGTTTAGTATATAAAGAACTTATATTTTGTATAGTTATCTGGAAATGCGTACTCGAATGTGACCCTGGAATCATTAGATCGAAGATCAAAGGTCATGGACATGATGCGGTAGAGTGGAGGACGTGGTGGTTTGGTTTACTGAATTTACTGATTTACTGCTTAAATTCGGTAAACTATTACACTTTACTATGATAATTTTATTCAAAGAACTTATTATTTTCTGTTATGTTTGTTGATAAAAACTTTGTTTCATTTTCTATGTTATGTTGGATAAAAATTGTTTATTACCTATTATGCAGGGATTAGTGATACTTTTAGGGAAGTTGACAGCTATGAATTAAATTTTGGTGTTTGATTCAAAGTCATTCTCATATATTATGATAAAACGTTGTTAGTTAGCTCTTAGTCGTTGGTCTGTATTGCTAATCGGTCAAGTTATGATGCATATTTTTGCTAAGATATGTTACTGTGTGTCTTGTAAGATTAACGTTAATATGTTAGAAATCATAGTCCTGAAAAAAGTTTAAGAATAGGTTTAGCTTGCATTTTGCATGTGGTTACCTTTATTTGTGTTAAGTGTTGGGATTTTGTTAATGTTAAACAGTTTTATCATGTTGTAAGTTGTGTTAGTTATGTCTTTGTCATTATTTTTTTAGATTTCATGTTACGTTCATGTTAGCTATTATTTGATGTTGGAAACTTTTATACGTCTCTATATAGTATATTTCGTTGATCTCAGGTATGATAATCCTCGACATTGTTGTGATATATTTTAGTTAAATGTTATTGTATCAGTGTAAAATTAACTAATATGTTAGAGATATGCTTGAAAAAGTTAGAATAGGTTACGCTTGCAGCAATGTTAGTTACTTTACTTGGTGTTAAGTGTGGGAATTTGTAATGTTAACAGATTTATTCAGTGTGTAAGTTTGTTAGGTGTTTGTTTTGACATTATTTCTTAGTTCATTGTTACGCATATGTTAGTTTTATAAGTAGAAATTACGCGTAGAAAAGTTTCCCTCCTTGAATAAGGCTATTTGCCATTTGATGTGACTATTTACCAAAAAAATGTATATGCAAGTTTTACGGTGTTAGAGCATTATGTTAATTTATTTAGTATATTATGTTATTATTTTCATTTTACAGTTTTTCCAGGGGTGGGATTTTTTTGGATTTTTTGATGAAAAAAAATAAATTTTTTGGTTTTTTGGATTTTTTTTGGATTTCTTGGGATTTTTGATTTCTTGAGAGTCGTGACGTCACGCGAAATATAATTTGTAACAAACTTTTTTTTTAAAGTTCGATTTTTTAATTATTTTTAACCCTAGCCCCTATATCTGAGCTCAAAATCTTAAAATAGGGCTTATAGGCTATGACACAATGAAACAGAAAATTTAAACATATACAAGTAATTAAATGATAATATTATACATCAGAAATAAAAAAAAAATGCTTTGAGCATTTACCTTTTTCGTTTGACATTTTTATAGTGTAGAAATTGAAACAGAGTAGCCTTGCTATTATATTATTTTGCCTATTTTTTTTATTTCTAATGAAGTTTAATCACTTAAATATCCAAATATAACATTAAAAATATATTATAAAAAAGCAAAAAATTCAAAAAAAGGAAAAAAATCATGGGAATTTTTGGATGCAGAAAAAATTCATATGTGAAAAAATCAGTTCAAAAAATCAATTGAATTTTTTCGTTGCCACCTGGGTTTCTTTCAATAATCAACAACAGGACAATTAGTCATATGGATTTTAAAAAGAATTAATTTAATGCAATTTATATGTGAGAATGTATCAACCTCTGCTTCTAAATTTATATAGAAGTACGAGTAATTTAAAAATTAAGATGTATAAAATTTGATTGTGGGAAAAAATTTGCCAATATCAGCAGTAGAGAGGGTTAAAACCGGTCCGTGCATGTAAAGACCGTTTAATTATATATACGGTTATTGAACACACACACTCAATCTTTCCCATCACATTATCGGTTAAATTTATTACGCTATATAATGGAATCTTTTAGAATTTACTCCTGCATTCAGACATTCGTTCTCAATTTGTCAAATATAAAAAATTACACATCCTAATATGGAATTTAATCTGTTTAAATATTAATTTATGTAAATTAAATCTTTTTGGTGTTGTATATCTTTATTATATATATATATATTAATATATATATTATACTATATATATATATATATATATACTATTATATATATTATATATATTATATATATATATATATATATATAATATTATATATATATATATATTATTAATATTATATATATATATATTATATATTATATATATATATATTATACTATATATTCTATATATATATATATATATTATATTATATATATAGTATATATAATATATATATATTAATAATATGATATATAATATATATAATATATATATTATATATATTATATATATATATATATATATTATCACTATTATATATTTATATATATATTATTATATACTATATATATATATATATATATATATAGGTCTAATATATATATATATATATATATATATATATTTATCAATATATATATATATATACGGAAATTATATATATATGTATATTAAGTAGTAATATGACAGTTTGAGCGCTAGCAGCGATTTCTCGAAATTAAGTATAAGAGGTTATAGGTCTGAACTTGAATAATAATCTATTAGGGTATAAGCTCGATTACACGCCAAATTTCAAGGTCTCTAGGCTGCTATATGGGGTGGCTCCCCCCGAGAGCGTTAGCTCAAAATGCTCGCTTACGCCCTTGGTTGCGGCTTCGAGCGCGTGGAGGATTAGGCTTAAGGACTGAGTTCGGGTCGCTCTGATGACGTAATTGTTACAGACGAGATTGCGTACCCTGCGTGCCCCGTAAGGGGGGGGACGCTGCCTCCCTAAAAAATTAAATTTTCGCAAAAGGCTGAAATTTGGCTAGTGTCTAGATGGAGAAAGGAGTCAGATGTAATCTCGTCATAGACGGTAAGTAGTGAACATTAGGAAAGCTTATAACTCTATTACTTTAGGAAAATGAACTACTCTTTAACAAAGAGGCTTTTAGTATTCCCTACATTACTGATGGTCTATAATATCTGTAAAAACAATGCCATACCTGGATCTTGAAACATCTTAGAGGCATGCATACAAATTGTAGTGAATTCGTGACTGTCATTTTTTGAGACATACTCTTCCATCGTTGTTATATAACGTATTAGATCCTTTAGAGATGGTTTGATATCGTTATTTTTCTCAATATTGAGTCTGTATGTGAGTAATTACATTTACGAAACAAGGCTGAAGAATGGAAAATAAATAAACTTCTATCTTTCAGGTTCACATGAGTTTGAGATTTTAAGGTGATTAACACGTTATTCTTCGTTAACGATTTTATTAACATGAAACACTAAATCTTTACATAACAGGCTGTTTCAAATTTTTTGTTTAGGGCCATGAACACATAAGTAACCGATTTGTAAAGACCTGACATAAAATATTTTCATAGAATATCTTCTTATCATCATGTATCGATAATGTCAGTATTAAGTTTTAATTTTTAATACATTTTTAACATATCAACGCTTTTAAATATATATAAATGCCAAAGGGGATCTATATATTCTCAACAGATTAGCGTCAAGAATTTATTTCACTTATCCCGCTTCATACATATTCTGTCGATCAGAATAAAGTTAATAGGGTTCCTATGACATTCTGATTGTATAGTCTGATATTTTATTTTTAGCAGGATGTAGATCCATTAAGGCCGATGAGGGCAGAAATGATCTTCGGAGGTCATGATAACAGTTTCTCAATTTCAATATACAACTATTTACGAGCTAGACTCTTTACCCTATCGGGAGCTCTTTCGTATAATTTGCACTTACACACAGCGTACACATGTGTGAATGAGGTAAGGATTTCCCTTCGACATTTTTATATACACTTTACGGGTACTTTCTAAATTGCAGTCATTATTCAGAAGCTACTCTAGTGTTACACTAGGAAAACTTATAACTCCGCCATCTTTAGGAAAAAAATGTATCACTCTTAATAACTGAGCCTTAGTGTTTCAAACATTACTGGGGTGCTACAATGTCGCTGTAAATATACGCTACACCAGGACGAGATGTATACATCTTTGAAGGATCACATACCAAAATTAATGTAATCAATCGGTGTGCTTTTTGCTTACAGCTTATCACAAATTACTCTAACGTCCATATGGGGATATATGTATTTAATTCATTTAGAGGCGGCACTCTTTGATCGTTACATCTCAAATTGTATCATCACGTAAAGTAACTACATCTTACGAAACACAGTCTGAAGTGGGAAAATAAATAAACACTTATATCTTTCTATAAGTTTGTAGAGCTGAGGGACTTTCTATATTTATAGCGTGATGTATTAGAGGAGTGTCCTCGTTAATCATATCTATTAACTAGAAATATTAATCTTTACATATACGACTTGATTTAAATTTGCTTGTTCAAATCTACGAACACCTCGGTTAAGAGATTTATATATGAGACCTGCTGTTTAAATAAATCATCTTTCAGTGAGACATATTCTCTACCGGCTCTCTCGATAACACTGCATACTATGCTCATTTAATTTTTATATATCGTAACGTATAACGAGTTCTCGAACCTTTCTCAAATATTGCAAATGCCGTGTGTGATTCAGGCATATTCTCTACACGTTCGCATCCAGTATCATTTCGCATAACCCAACTTCGTACATTTCTCGTTCAAGTGTTTATGGACTCATAGAGCTCTGTAGTTAAAAGCTGTTTTTCGGATATAAGTCATAGTAAGCGATGATGATAGGCACTCGTGTATATAAAGTAAATGATCTTCAATCTCCATGTTCATAAAGTGTTAATAACTGTTAGTCGATGTTTCATTAATTTCGCTAAGCATTTCTGGGTAACTGCTTTAATTCTAATGTAGCAAGTCCCTATGACAATGATAACGTCCATGTTGCCAATAAGTGTACACTTGATCAATGTTTCTTAATTTCGCTAGCATTTAATATAATCTGTTAAACTATTTCTTACTGTGTTGGCTAACCTATCCATTGACAAGATACTAATACATGATTTTACTGCTTTCGCCTTTGGATTTCCTAATATATTTCTTATTTATATACTCGTGACTTCTTAGGGTCAAATCGTATTTTCTGTATTGTTTATAGAATTGTATTAATAATATAGCATTCTAAATAATCAAGTGGATTATAAACAATCATAAACAATCTACATCAATTGCTCTTGAATGATATTCTACTTTAAAACTTCTATAGACCATCCAGGCTGTCATACCATTTTCTTGAAAATTGGGATCAGTTCTTGGAAATATCTCTGCGACATAACTACTTTAACACCTGGTGTTATCTTTTATTTTTCACCTATTGATTAGTTGATAGTACTCTCAGATAGGGTTATTTTAAGTGTTATTCTAAATGATAAGATACCGATTATAAGGAGGGAGAAAGAGCCCAGGTCTTGTTTAGTATTATCGAAACAAATATTTCAAATGTATTCATCTTCGTTGAAAATACTAATGCATTACTTTCTTTTAATCAGTTCTTCTGTACTCTCTCTTCAATTCTATTGCGGCCTTTTATTAACTGAAATATGATGTGGAGTGTATACCCTATGTTATAAATTAGCTCTAGTGAACTTTTTCTTGACAACCTCCTCTTCGCCGTATAAATTCCCTGTACCTTATCTGCTACACATATCATTCCTTAGAGCAAGGATATTCTACCATCATTCATTTATAATTTCTTGACTGCTGTCAGCAACAAGTCTTTGATTTATTTATCTTTAAAAACCCTAATAGTATCCAGGAATTTATACATTATCACAAAAAGAATAGTTTTGATACCATACATTGTAAAGATTTTATAATTTTCTAGAGATATCTGTCAAATGGCTAACTGCCTACGTCACTATGGGGCGTCTCAGCTCTTTTCCGTTGTCACGAAATTTTTGTGTAGCTCTAGCGTTTATGTAGGGTTAAAGCTCCTCACCCTTCTAAATATTTTTCTCAGTTTTTTTATATTGAGGAAACTTTTTTTGACACCAACTTGAGAAAACCACATAACTGTAGGGCTGTTTCACATCAAAGTAATAATTATCGACCGCTTCCTTAGCCTCCATGATTCACATAAATATTAAACATAAATATATATGTTGCTTAGTGTACGGAGAGCTATATATTAAAAAGACTGTATTTAAACAAAATTATTTTATTTTAATTAAAAATAATTATTAACAATTTTAAATTTACAAGTCTATACTACCTCAGGTATTCAATTCAAATATACACTAGGTTCAGAGAGAACCAAATATTTTATGGGTTGAGTCGAATACGATCAGATAAAAAAATTACAAAAAATAGTTAGGAACTAATCCATTTGACTATGTATGGTTTTTTTTCTTATTCTTCCTACACTTGAACATAATGTACTTCTGATTATCAACTTTAATCTATCCGAAGCAAAAGACATAAAATAGTATCTCAGAAATGGAGCATTGGTCGGTCAGGTCTAGCGCACACCTTCGGTGAATATTATCCAGATCCGCTAATCTTTGTTTATTCTGTGTATTAGGATTCTTGGAAAATTATAATAGCGTCTAGAGATAGATCATATACGTTTAGATCACTGATTATCACATTCCTACTACAGGTAAGCCATATACTATACTCACATTAATGACAGCAGAGTGAGATCGTATGCGAAGTCAACAATATTCGATCCATGCTATTGTTCACGTCAATAATGATTGCCGAAGCTATTCCATGTAATCATGATCCTTTTAAAATACTCAAGTATTAATAGAGCTGTCTACAACCAGTTTTTCTTACTCACCATCCTTATGTAGTTAATATCACTCTCACTAAGTTACAATAGTGAGTTATAAATAATTATCCATCATGCAAGTGTATTCACTCATATGATTCTTATTATCTGTTGTGATGACTGCACTGCTTCAACTTAGGTGCAATTTAATAAAACTAATTATAGATCTAGCAAATTATTTCTAATAGACTTAGTTGATAGCTCTGTATGTCCTTTTAGATATAGGGCTTCTTTTTCATGAATGTCTAACTGATCTCGACGTTGATATCTTTAGATCCATAGTATTCAATTCTTAAACAGTATATGTATGAATTCTCCATGCTAGATTGCAACCTGCGGTGATCATATAGAAATACGTACACGTCACCATAATAAAGATGTATCATATGAGTATAGTATAGGGATTTTTTTAATATAATTAATGTCATTAATGAATTATGACCAGGATACCTTATAATTAGATAGCACGCAAAGATTAGGAGGGTTCTGATACTCTACGACGTGTCTCCTCGAAGTCAGATACTCGTTAGATATGATTCGATTATAGTTGCTCTGCTGCTGTATAGATTAGATGTTAGTATATGTTATGTGAGTATAGTCATCAGCTGCTCTCTCGTCTTGCATGTGTGATATGTTTGCTTGCTGATTGATGATCGCTTGCAAGTGAATAGAGTTAAGATAGAATTAGGCAACTCATATGATTGCTTAACTCTATAGCTCCTGCATTGTGGTCCATCTAATCTTCTTTGACTGTCCGCAGTCAACCCATATAGAGATGTAAATAATAATAGCTAGCCTTACTTTTATCTTACATTTTCTTATCATCATGTGTGAACAATTGGGAACCTTTGGTTATCCGCTCTAAAAGGGAGCTAGTGACTACACGAGTGATAGACGCAGTATAAAGGTCAGCTGATAACACACTCTCCACTTTTCTGTAATAGACTTTCTTTTTACTATTAAGTCTTTATTACGTACCTAAATATTTTTAATTTGTTTATGTGCTTGGATTGACGATGTTTTAGCTTTACCTTCTGGAGGTCTTTAATAGGTAAACATTTCTCGCCTTTTATAAGATTTAGCATACTTCTTGCGTATACATTGTATAAAATTTTCATCTTCAACAGATCAGTTTACGTTTTTGAGCAAGGTTGTCTCTCAGTGTTTTTAAATATTCCCCACGATGTGGTAAATAAACTCTCAACTTTAGATAAACTATTATTATCAAATAACGTGTATGTCATACATGTTCAATTAATCCTCTTGTATATAAGGGACTCTAGAAATATTTGTTATTGCTTATTTCTAAATATGTATACTAATACTGCGTTGACTGACATTCTAGAGTGATCCATAATTAGGTGTAACGCTCACGGTGTTATTAATTCTTGTGAGTATGTGGTGTGAAAGATTACTAGATAAGTACCATCTGCGGGCTTTCTTAATATATTATTATATCGTTTTTAGAGAACTCTTATCAGACTTTTGAGTGAGTTGAAGCTTTGACTTGTTGGGTAACCAAATGCACAACATTGACCTGACTCATATCCCGTGTCTGACCGAAAAGAATCAGATATTGTGTGTGTTTAAACTACACTATCCCGTACATTATTATTTTTAAATTATTAATAATTTATCGGTTGAAAGATTGTGGTACGTCTGTCGTATATTAGGAACACCATGTCATACCTTGTGTTAATATTGTTTTTATTATAAATTGATGTGTAGTGGTGATTGTGTGGACAAGTTCTTAGAAGGGTGCGCATAATGAGCTACAATGCTTACTCCTCTATAGAGGTATAATTTTATATTTGGTGATGCTCTCGGACTGGGAAAGTCTAAAAAGGACATTCGCTCGCTTTGTAGATTATTGTGTGTGCTATTAGATCTTATTTAAGTATTAGTTTGTACTAGGGTAACATTCCCTTCGTAGAAATTGTGTCTAACTGTCCGTCTAATAATTTCATTAAAAATTTTCTATAGTGTGATATCATACATAGATATTGGCTTACTACTGTATGACATCATGTTCAACAGGATGAGTAGGCTGTTCGCTCGTTACTTATTCTATCGTCTCTATATTTTATATGTATTATTACTCGAGTGACGTGGTTATTCTCGTCACCTACGTGGATATGGACTTGCACATAGATAGCGCCTTGCGGTGGTAGAGTTAGAGAGTTGTAGGGACCTTTTTATAGTATGCGCTTAAGCTGTGAGCGCGCGAACATAATTTATCAAACGTCTACATTCACTAGCACTCTCGCAATGCACGCGCCTTCTTCTAGAAGCACTATAATTGAATAAGAAAAGTTTGCATTTATGTGTTTATACATAGGGTATTCTACATATAATGTCTCATGAGATAGACTAAAGCATTGGAGCTCTTATGAGGACGGATGTTACAGTGCAGCGTGTGCAAGTGAAGTGGTAGTTGGATATCTCGATTTGAATCAACTGTTTTATATCAGATTAATCTTTTTTTTAGTATCTGTGTGGACTCTAGACATATTTGTAGGTCAGAAATTTATGTGACTGAGAGTCCCATTGGATCAGTAGACTATATCTATGAACTTAATATACAATTGATATTATATTAATTCTCATATTGATCTGAATGTAAGAATCATAATATGCATTAGGAAGGTGCACTCAATACACGAGTTTTTAATTATTATGGTGGAGGCGGGTGTTGAGGGATTATTACATTATTGTTGGTTGACGATGCGTGTTGTATTATAGGTTATTGTACCGCCAATTGACAGGGTTATGTGTTAAAATATATATAATTATAACATCTTATTACATAAAATATATAATTGATACTTAGTACTCCTTATTTCTTTAATTCTATTATATATATATAGAAAAAATCAAATAAGATACACTATATAGTATCTATAAAATATGTATTGTAGATAGTTTTATGGGTGGTTGAAGTGGACACTTTTAGAGAATATGGGCTCTCAGCTCTGTGCGTATTCTTACTGTCTCGATTTATGATATATATGTATATATAGTATAGGTTATTGTAAACTTATTTTATACTATTTAAATATAAATATATGACTTGTAATCTCATAAAATAAAATATTTAATCAATAGATCAATAGATCAATAGATCAATAGATCAATACGAATCATTAGTTAAATACAAATAGATATCAAAGATGGTATAGTAGAGGGGGTGGAGTGGCTCAGTATTTAGATATATACTGAATTTATGATTATAGGGTATGTGTAAAAACGTAAATTTTTACTTTATAAACACATGAATAGCAATATTATAAAAATTTAGTAAAACAAAACAAATTATATAAATAAATAATATACTATAAATAATATAAATTATTTTAGTGATATAAATAAATTAAGTGATTGTAAAACAATAAGTATCATGGGTGTGAAAAAAAATAGCATACTATATTTTATTATAAGGAAAACAGATATACTATCGTTTGTGACTCAGTCTGCTCTCGCGCCGCGTGATTAGTATTCTGTTGGTTGACATCTTTTTGTAGGCGCGCACCGCGCCCATTTCGCGCTCTGATATCGCGCACGGCGTGTGCTCTCCGTGCGTCGGAACCGCGCACCTGCGTTACGACCGATTCTCTCCGTGTGGCTGTGAGACATGTCAGGTCGAGTAGACGCGGCCTGCGGGCACGGCACTACGCGATATACGGCCTCACAGGGATAATCCTGAACATAAGAATCTCAATATCAGCTTTCACTGTTTATGTAGGTAGTGGCTTCCATTTACATATCCTCACTTGAATTTATTCTATCGTTACTTATGTTTTTTCCTATATATTAATTATATCCACTGATATTTTTTCTCTACCTCACCTCACCCATCCCCACTCCTCCATGATATCGTCACTATTATACATAATATATATCTAACTTAACACAAGTACACACTACTTCCTCACTGGAGCAAACACTCAGTTGACTGTTGTCATTTCACAGTTACCTCTTATAGAATTCAGCTCTCACTTTTACTATCTTTCTATTCTTAATTATCATAATTTGAGCCCTTTCTACCCGGAGCAAATTTTTAATTTTTAGAGGTAGGCAGGCTATACCCCCCTTACGGGGAGTGAGCGTACTATAGAGGGTATCGTAAATCTTCGTTATATTATTAGAACGATGATATATATACTAACTGACTCCTTTCGCACTTTATTTCTTAATTCAACAGCCAAATTTACAGCCTATTAATTACAGATTACAATTTAATCTTCTTTTAAGGGTGCAGCTTCCTCACCCTTTACGGGCGGCACGCTCAGCGGGGTTACGTTAAATTCTACGTGATCTACAACGAGATTACGTCATATGGCTCGAATGGGAACCTTTGGGCCTAATCTTGTTCAAATTGTTCCATCAACTCATTCTAACGATTTCAATTTACATTTTTTTAAGTGGAGGAAGCTAGTCCCCTTACGGTGAACGCTCAGGTAGTACGTAATCTCGTTGTTAGACGTGAATAGGATTTACAGTCATCAGACTCTCACGACTCCAGAATCGTACTTAAGCCTTAAGTACCATCACGCGCTCGGAAAGCCTCGCAACAAGGGGCGTATAAGCGTAACCTTATTAGAGCTACTCACTTCTGGGGAGCTATACCCCTTATATACATCCTAGTCAGTGACTTGAAATTTCCGCGATGATATCGAGCTTATAAAACTCCTTCAAATAGATTATTACTATCACGTCTTTCAGAACCTATTTAATTAATACCTTTATTTTACCTTTCGAAGAAAATCGCTGCTAGCGCACACTAATGTCATATTTAACTATCTATATATAATATATATATAATATTATATATATTATATATATAATTAGAGAAAGTTATATATAAGTATGTATACAGTTACCTAAGTTTTAGGAGTGATTTAGGTTAAGTAGTATATTTAGGTAGTATTAATTTAAGTTAGGTATCAACTATAATTTTAATTCGTAGATAAGAATATAATAGTGGAAGCAGAAATGAATAGCTTATGATAAACTATGAAATAGGTATTCGAGCAAGATTGATAAATGCCCTGTCAGTTCATATAAACTGACATACTATTTATATTGAATACGAATCATTAATATGTATACTATATTATAACAAGGAAAATGAAAAAAAATGAATATTTACAAGCTAGTTTTCTCGTTAGGCACTTCAAATTGTTTTAGCAGAATGTCATGTATTTTTCCACACATTTCAAGCTATATATGTAACTATCGTTGTTATCACCTTGAAATATGTGTTTTATAGTAAATACCACGATATGTTTCGCTTTTATATATACTACTATAGGTTTGATAATCCTTTATTTCATTTTTCTTTCACCTAGTTTTTGTGCAAAGTTGATTAGTTTTCTCAGTGTCATAAAAGAATATATTTCCCTACCCATAATTAATATACTATATTATATAATATTATATATATAATAATATTATTATATATATATATATATATATATATTATATTAATATATATACATTATACTTAATATTAATTATTATATATCCTCTTATTATATATAATGTATATATAATATATATATTATATATATATATATTTAATATATATTTAAATTAATATATATATTCTATATATATATATAATAATATATATATTTTAATTATAGTATATATATATATTATATATATAATAATATATATATATACTATATATATATATATATTATAATTATATTATATATATATATTATATATATTAATTATATATATATATATATATAATTAATATATATATATAATATAATTATTATATTATATATATATTAATATAATAAAAGTAAATAATAATAATATAATATTAATTATATATATAAATATATACATATATTTAGTTATTAATATATATATTACTAACTTATATATAATGTATATATCATTAACTATTAATATATCATATAATATTATATTACATACCGGTAATATATATACTTTTTAATATATATATCACACTATATAGTACTATTATATTTTAATATATTATATATTCTATATACTATTCAAATAATAAAATATTACTTAGATATATTATATATAATATATATATATATGTATATATACAACTATAGTGATATATTTATATTAACATTACTACTATATAGTATATATATAGCATAGTATATATACGCTATCTGCAACTATACTTATACTTATACAATTATATAATTAGGATTATAATATATTCATATCAGAGCACAATGAATAGAGATACATGTGTTTCTTTGTATATGGCATATTATCTTGAGCTCTAATACTCAATTTCTACGACCTCTAAGGTAATAGTAGTTAAAAAAAAATACAAAGATGCTCAGATGTCAATATCAAATGTATTTCAAAACAGGGAAAAGTAGATAAGGATTCTACTGACTTAGTATACTTATATATATATATAGGTACTTATATATATAATATATAATATACTATTTTAATTATTAAGCTTTTAAAAAATTCACCTGGTGATAACATATAATATAATATAAAATTTACTAATTGGATATAAAAACTAAAATTTAATTTATTATTAATAATAATTTTAGAAAATTATATTTTTATTAACTTCTTGTATCTATGAAATAAATATTAATATTATATATTATATATATAATATTACTATATATTATAATATATATATATAATATATATATTATATTATATAATATATCATATGAAATTCTCTATTTATTTCTGTAAACTATTAAATATAATATATATATATATATATATATATATATATATTATATTATATATATAATATATAATATATATTAAACGAGACAATGTAATATAGTTAGTGGAGTTACTGTACAGATATCCTCAATCTAATAGTTATCCTCAATTTATACTTAACTCACCAATAATAAATTATATATATATATAGTGATTATATAGTATTTATAATCTATTATATATATATATATATATATATATATAATTAATTATAAATTATAATATTAATATATGACCGCTCTATAGGTACTATATCATCTATACTGCTGTCTCTCATGTTCCTCGTCAACATAATATAATATAATCAATTAAGAATAATAATTAAAATAATATTATATAGTACTCTATAGGTGCTTTTTGGTACCTCTCACTCATTTTATTGTTATTATAACTATCTATACGAACGTTATCCTTAATATTATAATATAAATAAATATAGTATTATATATACTCATAAGACCACTATATAGTAGTCATCTATGATAAACATTGTCCCAGAAGTCAACCTCATATTAGATATTAATTAATATATATCTCAGAAATTTAATAATAATGAAGCTGATATAAAGAACCTCATCAAATCTTATATTGGTTACTCCCTGGTACCTCACCGATTTCTATATGTGATGCGATCCCGAATAAGCAGCCCAAAATGTACGAGTTTTCTTTTAAAAAAAGAAATGAAAGCAAAATAGGTATATCATTATTTTTTTCCTATATTCATTAAAATAAATTTTTTTTTATTAAAACTAAAGGAAATAGATTTAAACTAAAATTTGGTAGAAACGCACTTTTTTAATAGAATAGAGTCACAATAGTGTTAACACATTTTTCATAATAAATATTCAATTAGTGCTGACTCACTCATTATACGAATAGTGTACTCGGGCTTCACTACTTCGTAGCTAGAACACTGTACGCAGTCGATTGCCAAATGAATTAGAATAATTATTATTATAAAAACTAAACAAATATTCCATCTCTATGAAGGTAAGACGCCACGCAACTCAGATGGCTAGCACTGGAATTTATCTCGGTTGTCCACGCTAGGGTGCACAAGCTACTCGAGATTAGAAGGGTAGTTAGATCCTCTAACACCACCCAGCTCTGTAGCTCGTGCTTGCTTTGGTCGTAGAATTTCCAGTTAACACCGCAAAAAAAATTAATAATTTAAGAAGCCTAGTAAAATATGAGAAGCAAATATACAGTTTAATAAAGGTAAAAGTAAGTTAATAAATTAAAGAGTTAATTCTATAGGACCATCAGTCATTGCGTTGTGGCAGTAATCGTAATTGACGTTTTTGTGACTTTTACAGCTGATTTTAATTCTTACATTTTAGATAATTTTATACAATATTTATATATCATAAATTTCTATAAATCAATTTAACATAATATCACATCATTTAATTTTAAAATGGTATTAAAATTACAAATTTACTCAATTGACTCAAAAATTAACAATATGTTATAATTACTTCATAATGTTGCTGTAGATGTTTATAGTTTTGCTTGTTGCTGTTGTTGTCTAATGAGATGCGTTTGTGGTGAAAATTGTAGCATATAGAATATTAATTATAATAGAGTAAAGTCACTCATTGTCCCCTCTTAGAATGTCCTCAAGTCAACCCTATATAAATATAATTTAACGATTATAAGATTAAATTATAATAAATTAATGTAAATTAATGAAATGAAATAGTCTTTATAATTAAGAAGCCACTGGGCCTACCTAGACAGCATAATTTTTTTAACCAAACTAAAATAAATATTTAGTAAATATAAATTAGAAATAATAATTCAGTCAGCCTGTGACCTATAATGGGTAAGTATATATATATTCTACTATATATCTATAGACTGTTCTACCTCAGTGATACAACTCACTAATTAATAATTAAGAATAATTTATTTATTAAATATTAATATTTTATATGTAGTTGACTGGTACTACAGTCATATATAGGCCTCAATGCTCAGCTTAAGTGATAAATTATATATATTCTTATTTATTAATTATATCGTATATAATTATATGGGACATTCTTAGTATAAGGGGCTAATATGTGACTTCTTTTTTAATTATTATCTTTTAATTTAATTATAATATTATATATATATATATATATGGTTTGAACTTAAGATGACAGTATGTAGATATAGAGCTATATCAATATATTGAGTATTTTCTATATATAATATATAATGGTATTTCATTGTAGATTTTATTCATTTCTAAGTCTGGCCACTTACTAGACTATAGTGTATTTATCTCTTTTAATATTCTCAGTTAAAATATATGGTGTAAAATGACCGGAGGGACATTTAAGGGTTCGTGACAACTCTCATATCATATTTTGTAGTGGGTGAAGTTTCATTAATGTGTGTGGTATTCACTCTATGTGTTCTCAAATTTTTGTTGACTAAAATCTGTGCATGAAGCTCTTTATAGTAGCTCATGTTGTTATAGTTTAATTATATTTGTTTGTATGTTTGACTTGTATGTGAATACAAGATCGATAGCAAGATATGTACTTTATCTCTATATTTAATTTCTAGATTGTTTATGTGTATTTATCTTTAATAAAAACCAATCACCGAATAAACAACTTTTCATAACTGGACTTAGAGCGCCGTGTAAGTCAATCGCCGTCTTTTTACTACTGGTCAGTGTCGGATTTTTGTGTTTTAGTTATATGGCATTTATTGCAAGTCGATTTTTTATATTATAATTAATATTATAATATTATACTATTATACATATTTAATATATATTAATAAGGTAGGTTTGATACTGGGTCTAAGTATAATTTATTTAGATAGGCTCCATACGGACTATACTTACATATAGATAGTGTATTTATATATATTATATACTAATATTTTTATTATGTAATTATATGTGTTATTATACTATAGATATTACTATCCAACAAAACTTAACCTAGTACTGCTTTTATATTATATAAATTTACTATTTATTAATTTGTTATGACTTATCAGTGGAACTCAGACTATATGTTTTAAGGCCCATAGGTCAGGTACATATATACGTTATTATCTATTAATTATAATTATATAGGTTGTTTAGACTGGAGTATATAAGATATTATATCCTATGAGACCAGTATCAATTGTACATGAGTTACACTAGTATATTCCTTAATATAATATTACTTTAGTTCTGAAATATACTATATTAAGAATATACTAGCTATATTAATTCTGTTTATAAGTCTACCTATACTTAATAACGTTTCCAACTCCATAAAATATAATAAGATAATTAATATTAACTAAGATATCTATATCGTATAGTTACTTTATCAGACTGATCCTATAATAGTTAATATATTTACCTTTTAACTAAATAAATAACAAATATTAATATATTAATTATAGTATGAGTGAGTATATAAATATATAATATATGATGAAATAGGGTATTACTATATACACCAATTCAATTTTTACTACATATACTAGTATATATATGTATCTACCAGTTACCTATACATACCCATAGATAAATTAATAAAATTAATAA